>SNQJ01S0155385.1:0-22479 GCA_010110895.2 Picea sitchensis
TCCTCCCTATCTTATATATACCATAACTTATCATTTATCAATATAACAATCAACTTCAAGATTTTATTCATGGAGATTTTTTCCTTCATTTAATTGAATTAGTAAGTGCTAGCCAACCATTAGGTGTGCAAGTATCCCAACCATTATTTTCACTGTTATATTATTTTCAATTTATGCGAGTGTGATCCCTTTTGGGTACTAGGGATGTAACAAGTGGTATCGAAGCTTCAATCAAGCTTTGTTGGTGTTTTTTTGTTAGGTCTTAAAAATAAAAGAGAGAAGAAAATGGAAATCAATTACTCTTATGTCACTAATCAGGGTTGAGTTTCAAGAGCAATCCCATATCTTTATCAATGAAATAAGAGAGAGATTATAGCTACAATTGAAGGGAAAAGGGTATGTGCATTCCATAAACCTAGAATATTATGGAATCCACATACCCTTTTCCATAGAATATACTAACTATATCCAAAAACCAAAGACATGAAATATCGTACTACACATATAATATATTATCAAGGAAAAAACAAGCTACATGAAATTTGAACATTTGAACAAAAATTTACAAGTTAAATGAGTACATCAATAAAAATAAACATACTAACCTTGCAAGTTCAAAATCCGAGCTATGTAGATTGAGAATTGGATTTGTTCAATTGGTGGGTGACGGAAAAAATAAACAGCTGAAACAAAAGCCAAGAACAGTGTCACAACTATAGAAATTGTGTCGCAAAGTCTCTTAAAGTCACATATATATAGATCAAATAGTCAACTAGCCGTTAACACTGACCAATGAGATAGGCAAAATTTATGTCGCTATTGCCACAAAATTTCATCGCTATTGTGACGAAAATCCCGACTAGGTTAAATTAATATTTTCATGGATATTGCAATGAACTTTCGTGGCAATATCGATGAAAATCCTGCCCTGTTTAAAAAAAAAAAGATGAAACTAGTGGAAGCGTGGAAACATTTCGTGGAATAATCTACCCATATGTAGTAGTGACATGGTAACACAATAACAGCATATCAAATGACAAAGAACACAACATCAATCACACATAACACACGATATACGTGGTTCACCCTCTCTCTATGGCTACGTCCATAGAACTGCAATTTATAATATATTAGATGAAAGCATACAGTTCTATCTGCGCACTTAGCTTGCAGATCTTCTCTCTTTCTCTCTTCTCTATCTTCCCCTCCCTACGCACCCAGCTATAGGGTTGATCTTCGCACCTAGCTGAAGATCTTGTAATACAGAATTCTCTCAAACACAACACTTCTCTCTCTCTCCATACAACAGTAGCAATAGTCGTGCTCAACAACATAAGAAAACAACCATATCAACTAACGACGAACCCCACCCGACTCTCTTAGACCTTTATTTATACATTACAATGACTTTCAGACAACCTTAAGCCGAAACCTAGGTGTCAAAACCCTAACTACCAAAACCCTAGGCGACTAAAACCTTAGGTCCACTTGACCCGTATTTTCAAGGCTTCACCAGCCTGTCTTTCCTTCTTTCCCGCAAGGTACCCCAAAGCACTCATTGATGGATTTTTCTGCTTGCTAAGTTGTCCATGATCCATATCCTTTGTTGATCTGTCTTTCTTGATCTTCTCATCCAACGACTAGATTTCCCTTACTTTGCTCCTTCTTTTCTGCTTCTTTGACTCACTTCAACCCATTCTCGGTCATTATGCCTTCTGCACAGTTCATACTTCACCTTTCCTTTTCCTTATTCTTTGCTTTCTTCCTTAATCCATAACCAAGGGCCAACACACACACACACACACACATATATCAAAAGAAAAAAACTTGGAAATCCCAAGACTAATCAATTCTATGTCAACATTGATGAAGATTGGAAGTAAGTCCTCCTCTAGATTGGTCTTGAAAAATTCTTCACACTGTATTGCATCCACATTGCCTAAATTATCTTCCTTAACCTTTCGAGGTTGTTCTTTGTCTCCCTTATTGTCACTTCTTTCCTATAACCCCAAAATTTCATGGAGGATATTGTCATATTGTTTATCAATATGGTTTGGTTTCCCTTTTAGCTGGTTCAATTTCTTGAGGATTCCATTCCAATTATAATATCCAATATCAACTATCATGGCTATCAAATTTATCATATGTTAGTAGAGTTACACCATTTTGAAGAGTTTGGTATCCCTAGTTCTGAAAAATCTATTGTCTAGAATTCATTCCAAAATTTCCTCATCAAGTTGCATATCAAGGGTCACACCTCTCTATTTTCTCACCATGTCCTCAATTGCCTCCACTACCCTTTTGATTTCATAAGAAAATATTCTATGGTAAGTTGTTGTTGCTTCCTTTGTCACCATCTCTACTCTACATTTCCTGGTCTTTCCTTTGCACCTATTATGATTTCTTTTCCCGTGTTCTATATGCTTGAATGGAATTAGAAGGAGAGGAACTTAATCCTATAGAATGTGAGCCCATGTCACAGTTCAGAGAGCCCCCTTCAAATTTATGGTAGATCAATACAATAGAGCATGGATACCCACTAACAAAGCTATCAAAAGAGTAGGTTGAATCCTGATATCAATATTTTCTTCACGTCTAGGTAAATATCCTTGTAAATTTCTAGGTCAAAGTTGTAGTCCCACGTAACTATCACCATGTTTCTCATTACTACTGGCATTACCTTGCCTAATAAAACCATGATGCTACATGTACTAGAATGAGCCCATTGTAATAGGTTAAACTTGGACTTGGCACTTGAAGGACAACCCATTATGGCCTCCATCACCCCCCACCATCTCCCTCATTACTTCATAGTCCTCACACTAGGTAGGCATTGCCTCTAGGACCAAACATGCATTAACCTCATGAATATCCATCCCTATCTCCACATCCAAGATATTTTATATTTTATATATTATTTAGTTGTGGATGATGATGATTACCATCCATTGAGACCAATTTTAGTTTATTAACCTTAAGAAAATTGATGATTAAATCATTTTCTTTAACAAGTTGTTTCTATGATGGAAACTTTCCTACCTTATTTTCGTTTTCATGAGGTAACAAGTTATGAAGGTCATTGTGTTAAAAATATTGTAGAATTGAGTCCTAATGTGCGCATATGAAAGATTGTCAAAGTGTTCTTTAGAACCAAGATTTAGATCTAGATAGATAGGCTTAGCCACCCAAATTAGACCCAATTAACATCACATTGAATCAAATTATACTAATTACATAAACATTACACATGTTTCTCATACTGAAATGTAAAATATACCTAAAAATATTTCATTTTAATAATTCAATATATGTATTTATTTTATACACTATTCTTATATAGAATGTATCAATTTTTGAGTTTTTATATTTAAAATTGATTTAAAATTATTATTATTAATTTAAAAAGTATATTGTATATACATAAAATATAAATAATTTTTATTCCTTACTAATATATTATCATAAAAATTTACACCATGTGATATATGTTAGTGCAAATAGTAGAATATTTAAAATTCAGAGTGTCAGATACCAATAATGTTTATAAAGCACAAGCTGCACCTTGATATGATTTGAAGATATGTATAAGTGTGAACGTTGGTTCTTCTTCCTTTACACTTTTTTCGAAGTGATTGGAATATTTCGTAGATGCCATGAGAGGAAATGTACAAATTAAATAATAAAAAGGTAATAAGTAGCCATATTAGATTAATCAATAATTATTGAATAATTGATAAGAAATAGGTGTGAATTTTTTTAATAATTTTATGAAAACTTGGTGATGGTGATAAAGTTGAACATTTGTAAGGTAATTATAAAAAAGAGAAATGACCTTGAGTGCACTAAAGATATAAAGTCCAAGAAATGGGTGGGGTTTTTATCAATAATTTTATGGAAACTTGGGGATGGCCATAGAGCTGAAAAGTTGTGAGCCAATGATAAAGAAAGATAAATTTTCATATTCACTTCACTAACTCAAGTGGATTTGGGGCATTGAGACTAAGAAGTAGGTGGGGATTTTTTCAATAATTTTATGGAGAATTGACAATGGTGATAGAGTTTTGGAAATTTGTGAGGCGCTTGTAGAGAAAGAGAAATGGCCTTATTCACCCAGCTAACTTGAGTGGACATAGGGCTTAGAGTCCAGGAAATAGGTGGGGATTTTTCATTACTTGTATAGAATCTTTACCATGGAAATAGAGTTGGAAAGTTGTGAGGTAATTGTAGAGAAAGAGAAATGGCCTTATATTCACCCCAATGACTTGAGTAGATTGGGGGCATAGAGACCCAGAAATAGGTGGGGAATTTTTCAATAATTTTCTGGAAATTCGGTGATGACAATAGAGTTGAAAAGTTGTTAGGAATTTATAAACAAAGAGAAATGGTCATATTCACCAAACTAACTCAAGTGCAATGAGAGCATAGAGGCCAAGAAATAGATGGGGATATTTTCCATAGTCTTATGTAAACTTGAATATGGCGATAGAGTTGGAAAGTTGTGAGGCAATTATAGAGAAAGTGAAATGATCATATTCACCCAATCGACTTGAGTGTATTGGGATCATAGAGACCAAGAAATTGGTAGGGATTTTTTTCAATAACTTTATGAAAACTTGGCAATGGAAATAGAGTTGGAAAGTTGTGAGGCAATTATAGAGAAAGAGAAATGGTCATATTCACTCCACTCACTTGAGTGCATTGGATGCATAGAGGCCAAGAAATAAGTGGGGAATTTTTCAATAATTTTATGGAAACTTGGTGATGATGATAGATTTGGAAAGTTGTGAGGAAATTATAGGGAAAGTGAAATAGTCTTATTCCCTTAAGTGACTCAAATGCACTAGGGGCATAGAAGCCAAGAAATATGTGGGGATTTTGTCAACAATTTTATGGAATCTTGACAATGATGATAGAGTTGAAATTTGTGAGATAATTATAGAGAAAGAGAAATGATTGTATCCACCCAACTTACTCTAGTGCATTGACTTAATAGACAGAAATCGTCGTGTTGAACTGGAGATGGAGAGATGTCGTGATAAGTTGGAAACGAAGTAATAGACATAAATCACCATGTTGAACGGGAGATGGAGATGGAGAGGTGAATAAAATGGATGTATTAATAAAATCATGTGAAGAAAGTCGATGTATTATTAAAATAATTTTCAACAAATAAACTTATTATTAAAATCATCTTGAGTAGTGGTCAGGAAAGATGTCGTGAGTAAGTTGCAAACGACATAATAGAAAGAAATGTTCGTGTTGAATGGGAGATGGAGAGGTGAAGAAAATGGACGTAATAGATAATATTAAAAATAATTTGTTTTTACTATATTCTTTTAAGCATCATCTCCTTCCCAATATTATTTTAAGCATTAATATGCTTTTAATTTATTTTTCTATTTTTTTCTTTTTTATTATAAATGTAAGTTAGTTATTATTAAATATTTTATTTACTATTTTTTCATTCATTTTGAAATAGTGAATTATTATTATTTATTAATAACACTATTTATTTAATTAACAAATTAGGTAATAAATAGTTTAGTTATTACGAATATTTTTCAAACTTGGAGGAGGTAGAGTATGTATATATTTTTAGACTAAGTAGCTATAAAATTGCATGGAGGGGATACATTATATCATAAACAAGGGGGTCTCGTACATCAATTTGGCCTCTAACTAAGTTGTGACCTTAAATTATTATTATTATATGTAAAATTTATTGTTAATATGAAATGTAATAACAAATGGTTAATGGACATTAATTGTAACATTAGTGTTAAATAAAGGGGTGACATGTGTGGGGGGATTATAATTGATCTTGAAGGATAGAAGGAATTTCCATACTCTTGTAGATAGGACATGCCACTAACAAATATCAATTGGGTCTAGCCCAAGTGGTTATAGATAGAGTTTCATCCCCCCACCTAGGTTTTATTCCCATGAGTGACATGTTGATCTCATAATAATTATATTGTTGTAACCACTTTGAGCCATATTATTGGCTGATGCCTTGAAGAACCTAGGGCTTACCTTGGGTACCATCCTCAAAATAAGGGGAAGTGTTTGAGGGTTCTCCTCCATATATGATACCTAGAAAAAAGGATGTGCCACTAACAATGAGGCATAGGCCTCGATGGTCTACTAGGGACTTAAACTATTAAAGGAAATACCTACCTTCAAAGTAATTATTATTGGAGATTCTACTCTTATTGTTCAGACTCTCTTGTAAGGTAAGATCTCCTCTTCATCAACTATTTAAATAATCATCTAAATAGCCTCATCCTAGACTCGATATTCTCAAAACGCTAACTTGTTCCAAGTGAATGACACCTCAATACATAGGCTAATGTTACGGACAATCTCGAAGCTTAGGTGGAAGAAGAGATAAAACTTTGGATGAGGAAGAGGTAACACAGGGTATCTCACTCCATTCCATGAATGAAATGTCAATTTTTACATCAAGGTAGCTAGAGGGCCTTGTTTTCCTTCAAAATCATGAGGTAGGAAAGGGGAATAAAATACCCTCTCAAACTTTTCACAACAATTAAATATTTGTGTGAAAAACACCTAATTCTAATTCTATTGGGCATGTGAGGCCTAGACTCTCCCACTCACACTCAATTCTCATTGCCTCATCATAATTGTTGGCCCTTGACCAAGTATTGAGGATCCTTGGTCATGTTAGACCTATTTTTGGGACTTCGATAGGATGTCAAAGGAGGAGCGCAATACGAAGCAGAGATCACGAGATCTTGGCCCCTTTTTAGGAATTTTTGGGTTTTGGACTTATGTAATGGGTATGGGAATGTCGGCCAATGGGTTTACCCATGTTTAAGCCCGATTTTGTAATGTATAAATAAGTAGCTAGGCAATGTAAGTAAGTGGTGCTAAGTGCTAGAGATCGATCTATGTGATCAAAGAAGTTGTAAATGCTTCGTGTATAATGTGTGAGACTTGCAGAGATGAGTGCAAGTGACTGTAAGAGACTGTATGTAGGCTTTGTGTTGTAACCTAGCTTGGGGAAGGAGGATCTAGCGAAGAATGCGCAGATCTCCTATCCTCTGCGAAGTTGATCTTGAGGCTCTGTGCATGTAAGAAGATTAAAAGGAAGCTAATAAAGAAGACACAGAGTTGGTGGACATAGTCCCAGGGTGGGGTTGAACCATGTACATAGTGTGTTGCTATGCTTTGTGCGATGTATTGATGTGTTCATGTGTTTAATAGCTTAGTGATTTAATATAGATGAAGGATAGATAGATATATTGATGCTATGTGCTTAATAATATGGATGAATGTTAGATACGGCCTATGTGGATGTTCTTAGTGCTTGAATATAGTAGATCTGGTTGAATAATGCGATGCTCTATAATTAGGGTTTTATCTGTGAAGTACATACTAGTTTAATATTGATCAACTATAACTGCTAAGTGCTCTGTTAAGGTGTTATAGTCACAGATCTGTGTCCCAGCTAAGGTTGCAGACACTGGAGTCCTGCAACCACCCCTACCTCTACCTTGGGTGAGACTTCATCTGCTTCGCAGGTGTTGCCGAAAGGGTTAGTAGTTAGGGTTTTGTTGGTGCGTTGTTGTAGCATTGAACCTCGATTCTTCCCCTATCCCAACAAATGGTTCTGTTGCTGGGACCTGAAACTGTGATTGCTAGGAACTGAGGAAAAAGGAGCTTTGTGTGAAGATCTGACCTAAAAATGTGAAAGATCTATGCATATACTTGTTTCCCTAGTGCACAACATTCTACTTAACCTATGAAGCTCTGTGCTAAGAAAAGAAGTATGATCTGAGGGAAAGAGGTAAGATCTGTAAGATTTGTGCTTTGTTAAAGGTAAGATAAGTGGAATTTTTTGTTTCAAAAGTATGGATCTAGGTATGTTTGATAAATTTTGTCCTAGCTTCAAAAGTAGGGCTCAGCTATAAGAAAGACGATTTGATATGAGTAGATCTGATAAGAATAGTGAAAGATATGTTATTCCTATGCATAGAAAGAATGTTTGGACTAACCAATGGATGCAGGATCCTAGAAAGATTGTTTTGCAGGTTAGCTACTATGATCCTAGTGTGCAGTACAGGAAAGGTTGGGGATCATTTAAAAGAAAATGAGGATAAACCCTTTGTTACAGTTGCAGACGACTGGGACATATGTCTAAGGAATGTCCTGATAGAACACCTAGTTGTCTTTGTTGTAAAGCTATGGACCATGAAGTTTTAAAAGTCCCTAGAATGATTGCTAAGATTGAAATAATGAATATGACACAAGAAGACCATGAGAAAGGTCAAGCAACTAAGACAATGGCAGAACCCCAGAAAGAATCGGAGATTGTATTGCTGCAAATGAAAGAAACCTGGAATGACCACCAACATATCAACTTATTAGATATCTTCAAAGAAAAAGAGTGCATAGAAGCAAGAATAGGTGACTTCGACATTGACTATGTTCTGGATGAAGAAACACAAGTGAATATTATGACAGAAATAACTTGGGAAACTTTAGGAATTTCTGCAATGATTCCTTCATTGGGAGGAATAGGATTATTTAGAGGAAAGCTAATAAACCTATGTGGAAAGCTCACCCAAATTCTTGAAGTGCCCATGGAACTTCGACAAAGGAGGAATTTGAAGTTGTTAAATTTATTGAGAACAACGCCCCATTTTCTATTTTACTAGGAAAACCTTAGATTGAAAGGGATCAGGCCAAAAGGAAAGAAGAAGAAGTCTTAGAGCAGAAGAAGTAAGAGTTGAAAGATTTAATGACTAGGAGGATCACACACTTGATTGAAGAACAAGAGAATAGATCAAAGCTATTTAAAACCAGAGAATTTGATGTTGAAGTTGGAAGAACACCAGAAGACTCACAGAAGACTGAAGCACCTACCCCAGATAAAGAAGAAGTATTTCCCTTGAACCCTATGAAAGAATCTCAACAATGTAAAGTTACTATGGAAAAATAAGATAAGAATCAAAATGGAAAGAGGAATACCAAGATGAAGCTCACTAGGAAAAAGGATAGAAATCTCAGTAAGGAGAGAGCCAAGATTGAAAAATTACAAAAGGTTCCAGAGGGAACTTCGTAGAGGGAAAATTTGCAAAACTGGAACTTCGTCGGGATATCAGAACAGTGTCACATGGCACTTCGCCATGGCGAAGAAATATAGTTGTTGGGAACCGTCTATCCATTAGACCGAGACATCAAATAGGTAGAACAACATTCATGGTCAAACAACTCGCCATCAGACCGTTGGGACCGCATCGTAACGGATAGAACTAAAGTAATGAAGGCTTCTCGCTCGTTGAAAAGATGCATTGCCTAGTTATCTATTTAGTCTATCGAGCCTTGCACCGAGAACACTTTTTCCAACCGTTGTTATCTGAGCCCGCAGATTAGTTGATTTTTCATAGTGATCATCGTGTTGTCACCATCCATCTTGTTGTATTGAGTAGTTACTCTTCAAACCTGAGATATTCAACCATGAGCGTGTATGTCCAAAGAACTTAGCACAGTTGAAGAGTCTATGAAGGAGGTACTCATCGACCTCATGACTGAAAGAGTAATGTATGAAAGGGTAATGTATGTGGGTGTACAAGTGTCATTGAAAAGAGGAGTGCAAGCATCTTCATCCACTTCTCATGGATCCGGACAATCCCGACCAATAGCAAAAAAGAGAACCAAGCACAAAGATGACCTAGAAAATGTGAAGTTGATCCCAACCATATTGCCTGACTACATCCTGCCTCTAGCCGGTGTGGTGAGTCGTGATAGTGTGCCAAGAGATTTCGAGTACACCATGGTTACTGCGTACCTTTCGAAGGGGATACGTACAGTTCGAGCACATTAGGACAAGATCACAATGTTGAAGTTCAATGACTTCAACCTAAGAGATCGTAAGAACCATAGTATGCTCACCCCATATAAATACTTGACTAGGATGAAGGGGGAGAACTCAAAAATAATCCCCCAACCATGGACGATGAACCTCGTGTAGTCCACCCTATTGAATGTAATGAAAATCCCACACTTTGGAAGGAACCAGGAAGTTAACGCCTATGTCAAGATCCTACTTTCATGTTACAATGGCGGCTACTTATGGCTAGACCATCGTATCATAGTCGATCTGACATTGATCCATAGGATCACTAGATTGAGTATGCAAGGACCCGACCCACAGGACTTCTATCCAGGGAAAGACATAGATCGCGCATTAGCACAGAAGATCAAGGATACATATGGCAATGTTGAGAAGGGGACGCGAGGCTACAAGGTAGCTTCCATCCAGAATGGCGCAGTATGCCTGGCATGCCAATTAATTGTAGGAAATATAGTATGGAAGAACATACCCAAGAAATTCACAAGATTTGTCGTTGACCTCACAGGGAAATTCATGGAAGGCCTATAGATGAACTAGGCGAAGTACCTAGTTAATCAACTAGAATTGGACTACCATGAATCATAGGATCAGGGCTACGAGTTCCACTTTAGTTGGCTCCTAATCATCATCGTGTTTGTTGCTTGGGAGATGTCAGAAGGTGCGACCTTCTCGGATATTGATTCATTCGAGTTGCTTTCTATGAAGTTGACCATGCTTTGGTACTCGAGCGATATGGGAAAACAGTGGTAGTCGAACGTAGTCTTTCACACATATTATCTCCATCTAAAGAGGGCCATCAAAGATGAACCTCACATGACGTCAAACACCCTATAGAGGTTTTGAACCCTCATGAAGTTTCATGCAGATTGACACTTCATCTATATTATTGTGTGAGGAGATGAGCACAAGGAGGAGCTTCAGTCATACTACAAGCTCACAGAAGAAGACCTTGAAGAGATAACTAAGGGCTGGTCCACAGAACTCCTTATCCCTGCTAACCCTGCAGAGATTTCAGACCCTAATAGACCGGAGGTCGCTCACAAAGAACATGACACACTCGGAACCAACAGAAGGAAGAAGACCAAAGAAGTCCATGACTTAAGCAGTGCTTCAGAAAAGACTACTTCAGTATCACCTGACCAAGGGGGTGATGATGAAGTAGAAGAGATAAATGGTAAATAAGATGAGCAGAAGCAAGGTGAAGTAACATCGCCTAGAGATGAGAATGATCCCTTGAAGAAGAGGAAATTTTCTCCCCCAAAACCCTCTTCCAAGAACAAATCTAGAGCCACTTTGACCAAGATGCAGACTGTGCTCAATGTCAATGATTTTGAATTCATCATCGCAATTGTAAACGGCGCCTCACAGGAAATCTTGCAGAAATAAGAAGCCAAGTAGGAGGAGATGTACGATAGAATTGAGGTCGAACTCCAAGGGGTACAACAAGCCCTTCAGTCCAGTTGCACAATGTCCACTACACCCCTGTCATCAGGAGCACCAGAGTTGGGAGATGAGCCATCCCAACTCCGCCGACTAGCTGATGAGACCAAAGATTTCCTTCATCACACACAAGAAGAAACAGAACAAGCCACTTGAGCCTTGAAGAAAGTGCAAGGAGTACTTGTATAACAATGCTGAGTTGCAGAGAAAGAGAAGGTTTCTCTCCAGACAAATTTTGAAGAGGATAAAACACAGATTCAATAAGAAAAAGAACAGTTGCTTGCAGAGAAACTCAAAGTGAAAAAAGTAGTCAACATAGCACTCCACTCTGTGACAGGATTAGAGCCAAAGGTAGAAGATCGAGTCATGCATCAAGTAGAGCAGCTTGCGTAAGCTATCCAGCAGCTATAGCAAAGAATAACAGACTTAAAGCTCCGCACAGTTCCCGACACTCCACAGGATGTGAGGGATCAAAGAGAAGCAACTGCCCTAAGCGCAGTTGAGAGAATACAGGCCCTTGCCATGGAATGTAAGAAACAAAGTGATTGTAGTGCCCAGAATTATGAGCGACTGACTGAGAATCCATAAATGAAGTCACTAGAGTTAAAGCTTCAGGAGGCGAAGCAATAAGAAGAAACATTACAGGTGTAGTTGAATGCCCTGTCAGTTGTTGAAAGGATGAAGAGATCCCAAGAGCAATGCACTGCCCAACAATAGGTCCACACCATTCAGAGCAGAGTCATGGAAGTGACTCAAAGGCTCCAACCTATACAAGATGAGGCTTGCCAACTATTCACAAATATCAAAGGTCGAGGAGTAGAACTCGACCAAGTCATCACTGCAGCTGACCAACACTTAGAGGGACCTGTCAATGAGGCAGCCATCCAAGAGGTCATTGAACAGGAGGTCGTGGCACAACAACAAGTCGAGGTAGCTCGAGCAAAGCTCAAGGATTTTGAAGCAGAGCTACCCAAATCAGACTGACTTGGGACGAATCACAGGTGAGTGTTGGGGAACTATTGGCCCTTGACCAAGTCTTGAGGATCCTTGGTGTAATGTCCCCAAGACTGAGCCCTGTTGTAAATACTTTCTATGAAGTATAAAGCTTGCATTATGAATTGTAATTATGTTTTATAGGTTGGTGATCCAAGTTTATATAAGCTAGTGGGCTTATGTGTTATTAGGCCGGAGAGCCTAAGTGTTAAGGACGAGAGCCTGCTTTTGTATATGTAATCATGCATATCATTAATTAAAAATATAAACATCATTGCTTGCAGACCGACCATGATGAAGGAGTGATGGGGGACTAAGCTTCCACAGAATAGATAAGGGATTGGGGGCTGGAAGGTTGGAAAGAGAGGTTAAGTGTTGAGCCTAGGGGCTTAGGTCCTTGGGAATAATATTTTAATATTATTCCAAAAGCCATGTGAAATATATGTTTTATCCTAAGTTCCTTGGAAGGACGACTGACTTCCAAATGGGAAGGAATGAGCTTCATGGATAACATGTGTCAACCCAAGCACATGCAGTTAAAACTGTTGAGTTGATCTATGATGGGGGTTCCTCCTCCATTCTACCGTCGACTATCTGAACCATGAATCCCGTCTGACCTCTGCAAGCATTCCCTCACACAACTCTGAAACCCAAAGGCCTGTATTGATTTCTGGAGGAGCCAGTACACTTGGGGAACTTTATTTTAGAAGAAGGGATTCACGTGGATCCTGAGAAGGTTGAGGCCATCAGAGAATGGTCAGTGCCAAGGAATGTGGTGGAAGTTAGATCCTTTATGGGTGTAGAAAACTATTATAGAAGGTTTATCAAAGGGTTCTCAAAGATAGCTCACCCTATCACTTCCTTGCAAAGGAAGAAGAAAAAGTTTCAGTGGACTGAAGAGTGTGAGAAAAGTTTCCAGCGATTGAAGCAGTTGTTAACCAGTGCTCCAATCTTGAGGATTACTGATCCAAATGTGGATTTCGTGGTGTGCACAGATGCATGTAAATAAGGGTTGGGAGGAGTTCTCAGTCAGAATGGATTTGTAATCTGTTATGAGTCCAGGAAGCTGAAAGAGAACGAAAAGAATTATGCCACTCATGATTTGGAGTTGGTAGCAATCATTCACACTATGAGGAAATGGAGGCATTACCTCATGGGAAGGAGGTTTGAACTCAGAATAGACCATAATGGTCTAAAATATTTGTTTGATCAGCCAACCTTAAATGCTAGACAAAGTAGGTGGCTGGCATTTCTGTGTGGGTATGACTTTGAGATCAAGCATATCAAAGGAAAGGAGAATAAAGTGGTTGATGCACTCAACAGGAGGGTGCATGAATTACATGCTACAACCATTAGCATGTATCAAACTAATATTAAAAGAAAAATTCTGGAGGCTGCAAATGTAGATCTACAATACAGAGAATTGGTAGCCAAGCTACAGTAGGGTAAGATGCCACAGAAGATGGAAAGTTATAAATTGGAAACCGATGGAATACTGTTGTACAAGAACAAAATTTTTGTACCCAATGTCTAGTGCTTGAAATAGATGATTTTGCAGGAGATGCATAATGTGCCTTATGCAGGCCACCCTAGATATCAGAAAATAGTAGCAGTAGTCAAGAGCCATTACTTTTGGCCGGGTATGAAGAGAGAGACATCGTTGAATACATCGCCAAATGTATGGAGTGCCAGAAAGTTAAAGTTGAGCATAAGCACCCAGTAGGGTTGCTCCAACCTTTACCCATTCCTGAGTGGAAGTGGGAAGTAGTGACAATGGATTTAATTACAGGTTTGCCCAGAACAAGCAAGCTGCATGATTCGATCATGGTAGTGGTGGACAAGCTTACAAAAGCTGCCCATTTTATTCCACTGACAACTACTCACAAGGCAGCAGATGTTGTTGATATTTTCATGAAGGAAGTGGCACGATTGCATGGAATTCCTAAAACGATTGTGTCCGACAGAGACCCAAAATTCACCTCAAATTTCTAGAAAGGATTGTTCAAAGGATTCAGAACAAATCTAAAATTTAGTATAGCTTATCATCCTGATTCTGATGGACAGACAGAGAGGGTGAACAGAGTAATAGAATACATACTGAGAATGTATGTGATGGACACACCATCAAGATGGGAGGACTCCCTACACTTGGTAGAATTTGCCAACAACAATGGGTATCATGTTTCATTGAAGATGAGCCCATTTGAAGCACTTTATGGAATAAAGTGCAATACTCCAGTGAGTTGGGATAATCCAACTGATAGAGCAGTAGTTGTGCCATAGTTGCTCAAGGAGATGGAGGACCAAATGATAAAAATTAAGAAGAATTTGAAAGCTACCCAAGACAGGAATAAAATTTGTGCTGATAAGAATAGAACCCACAGAGAGTTCAAATTGGGTGATCATGTTTTCCTAAAAATGAAATCTAACAGGAGTTCCCTAAAGCTGAGAAGTTGCGCCAAGTTGGCAGCCAGATTTTGTAGGCCATTTGAAATCCTGGAAAGGATTGGCCCAGTTTCATATATGCTTGCATTACCTGCATTTATGATTGTACATAATCTATTTCATGTTTCATTGTTAAGAAATATATACCATATGCTAATCATGTTATCGATTGGAATGTGATTCAGGTGGAACAAGAAGGTGTCCTGCAAGTGCATCCTGTGTGCATATTGGACAGGAAAAACAAATAGCTCCAGAATCAAGCTATAGGGATTGTAAAGGTCCAGTGGATCTAGAATGGTCCTAAGGACGCGACATGGAAGTATGAAGATGTTATGCGGGCAGAGTACCCGCATCTTTTTGAAATTTTTGAAAAACTTGCAGATGTAGTGTAAAGTTGCACTGAGGACAGTGCAAAAATAAGGGGAGGGGATTGTAATGTCTCCAAGGCCGAGCCCTATTGTAAATCATGTCTATGAAGTATAAAGCTTGCATTATGAATTGTAATTATGTTTTATAGGCTGGTGAGCCAAGTTTATATAAGCTAGTGGGCTTATGTGTTATTAGGCCGGAGAGCCTAAGTGTTAAGGTCGAGAGCCTACTTTTGTATATGTAATCATGCATATCATTAATTAAAAATATAAACATCGCTGCTTGCAGACCGACCACGATGAAAGAGTGATGGGGGACTAAGCTTCCAAAGAATAGATAAGGGATTGGAGGCTGGAAGGTTGGAAAGAGAGGTTAAGTGTTGAGCTTAGGGGCTTAGGTCCTTGTGAATAATATTTTAATATTATTCCAAAAGCCATGTGAAATATATGTTTTATCCTAAGTTCTTTGGAAGGACGACTGACTTCCAAATGGGAAGGAATGAGCTTCATGGGTGACATGTGTCAACCCAAGCACATGCAGTTAAAACTGTTGAGTTGATCCATGATGGGGGTTCCTCCTCCATTCTACCGTCGACTATCTGAACCGTGAATCCCGTCTGACCTCTGCAAGCATTCCCTCACACAACTCTGAAACCCAAAGGCCTGTGTTGATTTCTGGAGGAGCCAGTACACCCTCTGTCAAAACCGTCGAGTCTGTGTCTGACCTCTGCGTGGATTGCTTATCACGCATCCTAGAAACCTGAGCCATGAGTCTGTTCTGTATTATTGGTTGGGGAAAACTAAATGTCCTGTAATTTTTCAGCCTTGTTATGTTGTAGCATCTTTCTATTACCAGTTTTGGAAGACCCATGTTTGTGTTTCCAGTGGACTGTTGTGGTCGCGTAGTGTTTTACTGTGTGTGGCTTGCAGACCATTGTATGTTCATGTGGAGCCTCGTGGTTGCCTGACTGTGTTGCAAATCGAGTTGAAGGAAAATGGTTGTCTAGCCTGTGTGTAACACTCTTTCCAGGTGAAGGAGTCTGTTGGGAAGTGGTATTCTTCCAGAGAGAGTCCAGCGCCAGCTATGGAGATCTAAGACTTTCTGATCCAGCCTATTGTCAAGAACTAGAGAGGGAGGTGAAGCATTGATGGACTATGCTTATGAAGGTGTATACTCTTGAGCGGAACAGGCATGTGGGGAATGAGAGTCCATGAGTAGTGGGTGTAAGATGGAATCCTGGGAAGAATCCTTCTGGTTATTCTGTGCAGTTTTCCCTGTAACCTCAACTTAGACTAGGATTCCTTACCTTGGGTAGAGCTTAGTCCTAGCTCAGGGGTGACCCACTACTGAGAGTGATGAGTAGTGTGGTATAAGGTTGGGAGGTTCGTGGAAGGCCTGCATGTGGTTGGTGGAATTACCACGGTTTCAAAGACATGTATCATCTTATGCTTAATATTATGTTTTGCATGCCTGTGATGCTTATATGTATCATGTATTCTGTTGTGCATATGAATTATTGTTAATGCCAGGGATTATTTATATTAGCAATAATCTTGTATTTACTCTAAGTTAAATGTGTTTAATTTGATTTAAATGCATGTTATTAATTAAGTATGAGAATGATGTTGTTCCGCACAGTAGCGTTTGCTCGACCATTGGGATGATGACCGAGGATGTTAAAGTATGGTATCAGAGCCTAGTTTCAACGTTGAGCCTGGATGGGCCAGATAAGCAGTCTTTGGACCAAGGTTTTGAGAATAAATTATGTCTGGAGGACTAATTTCAAAACTTAGAATGTTTCTGAGTGTCAACAGACTACTTGACCGTGTTACAAAGCTTAGGAGGAATAACACCTTTGAAGTGTTCAAAGGGAGACGGAGATTAAAACCGTCGCATAGAAATTAATTGTAGGAGGGAGAACACTTAGTCGTTGGGAAGAAGTCATTCAGGAGTGAATCGGGAGGTTAGAATTCTCCATGGAGAGCTTGCGAAATCACGAGGACCATAGGATCCAGTGGAGTTGTAAGGTGGTTAGGAGTTAGACGAACCCACCACCCTAATATCAAGAATCAACGTGAATCGTTGATCGTGGTCAATATGAGCTGTTGATCTCGTCTCAACCCATGCCATTGGATCATTTCACAAATTCAGGGTTTGTGAGTTTGGAGGGCAGACCAAATTCTTGGTTTCATGAAGTTCTGAGTTGCGAGGAGCAGGGAAGGAGATCCAAACCGTTGGATCCAAGCCACGGGAGAATCGTTGGATTAGAACCTTTGTGGGGTATCGTGTATCAGGGGTTTGGGGGTTGAAAGAAATTATTTTTTGATTGTGAAGTCGCGAAGTGTTGAGCGCCGAGGGCTCGTACAAACACGTAGCACATCCATTGGGTGGGGTTTTCATGGTTGACAAGTGGACCTTCTTAAGGACACCATGTGTCACTACCTTGGTGGGTGACAGCTGTGTTGTGGGCCCGGAGGGTAAGGAAATCAAATTTTTGGAAGTCGGGTGTTGGAGAGGGAAGCGAGTATGAGAGCCTCGAGGAACAAAACCCTGAAACCCGAAGTCCTGAAGTCACGAAATATTCGAAGATGGAATATTCCTAATGGATTTTAACCGTTGGATGTTTGGTAAACATAGACCATCGATCCACGCGATTTACGCGAATTCGGTAAATCGAAACTCCGGGAGATAGTTGTGTGTGCCTTAAACTCTTTGAAGGTTGAAGGCTTGAGTAGAACCTAGTATTCTAGCACTTGGTCATGACCCTTGGTCATGAGGGTAGGGAGAAAGAGGGAGCTATCACCCAAAAATTATAGAGCCGAGCAGAACTTGGAAAATTCATGGAATCGAAACATTTTCTTATTTGCATTGGTTTATGAATGTTGTAGTTTTATTGAGGGTTTAAGGCCTGACAAACTTCAGTTGACTGCATGTTGTGTGTGCAGAGTTCAACGAGTGTCAGGACAGCCATGAATCGACGTCGAGTATAGAAATGGAAGAGGTGCAAATTTCCTCCAATTCAAAGAACAAAAGAGAAGGAAGGGATGTCAACTTGGGAGTTGAAGGATCGAACTCCAATGGGCATGGAAGAGAATTGGATAAGGAAGGGCATGTGATGAAAATCATTGAAATATTGCAGAAAGATGCCTAAGCTCACTGAGCCGATAGTCGAAAGCTCATGAGGGTCAGGGATCAGCAGGGTGAATTCAACTTAAGGATGTTGAAGAGTTTGAAAAGAATATAAAAGAAATTGGAAAAGGAGAGTGACACAAGCAAAACAAGGAGTTGCAGGACCCTTGAGAGAAAAAGAAGATCAAGGAGTGGTAGCAGACATCGTCGTCGCTCCCCAAAGCATTCTGATAAGGAAGCACATAGTACTTCAAGCCCATCCCTTACCAGAAAACACCGAATATCTGGAGTGGATGAATTGAAAGGGGAGATGAATAAGATTAAGCCTCCTATGTTTGATGGAGGACATAAGGAGGAGAAAGATGTTGAAACATGGTTTCGTGGCATGAGGAAATATTTCCAACTGCAGAATTATTCCTCTCATGCAGAAGGAAGAATTGTGATGTATCAACTAAAAGGAAAAGCATCCATGTGGTGGGATCAACTTGTATAGGTGCAGTATATTAGAGAGAAAGATATCACATGGAATGAATTCAAGAGGTATTTCGAGAGGAAATACCTGACTAAAAGATACTATGAAAGAAAGATGAAGGATTTCTTCGAACTCAAGCTGGACAACAAGACCATTGATGAGTATGAACGAATTTTTTTGGAATTACTGAAGTATGTTCCGTTCATCAAAGATGAGTCTATCAAGATTCAAAGGTGCCTGAGTGGATTACTGCCTCCTATTGGGGATAAGATTCAGTATGATGACCCAAATACTATGGAAGAAATGATAAGAAGAGAAAAATGCTTATATGAACAACAAAGAGAAAAGCCTACCTTTTGGAAGGCTTGGGATGACCAGAGGAAGTTTAAGAAAGAACAGAGGTAGAAGGGAAACAAACCTCCCTTTTTCAGAAATAGTCCTCAAGGACATTCATCGTTTAGAGAGCCGAGAATCGCTGAAGTGGGGGAACAAGGGCTGAGACAGATGCCCATTCAGCGTTGGGGCTGTAAAGAGAAACACAAGTACAGAGATTGTCCCCATAAAAATGGTAAAGAAAGAGCTGTCCATAGTGTTCAACAAGCTGAAACAGTGGAGGACATGGGCAGTAGAATGCCAAGGATCTATTTGGCCCTAGAAACCAAGAAAGATGAATTTCAGTTGCACATGATTGAAGTAGAAGGTATGATTAACACCCAACCATTTATTATTTTAATTGATTCAAGGGCTAGCCATAGTTATGTAGACCCTAGAGGGGTTGAAAGTTTGAATTTATCAAGAAGAAAACATGAAAAGTCTTGGTTAGTGCAGTTGGCTATAGGAACCAAGACGAAATTCACTGAGTTGGTTAAGTCTTGTCCGGTGGACATGAAGGGATTGAGCATGAAGGCTGAATTGAATATTCTTCCTTTAGGCTCTTATGACTGTTTAATTGGGATGGACTGGTTGGACCGGGACCATGCCCTCCTGGACTTTCATAGCAAGGAATTCACATGCCTAGATGAGGAGGGGAATCAAAAAATAGTCCAAGAAATTCCCAGAGTTGTGGTTGTTAGAGAAATCTCAACAATGTAGCTAAAGAAGTGCTACAGAAAAGGTTGTCAATTATTTGTAGCCCATGTGGGGGAAACACCTAAGAATGAGGTGTCAAGTATTGAGGATCATGAGGTACCTCAAGAGTTTGAATATGTATTTCAGGAGGTACGTAGACTACCTCTGAAGAGAGATATTGATTTCTCTATAAATTTGATGCCTAGAGCAGCTCCAGTTTCGAAATCTCCTTATAGAATGAGTACGCCAGATCTGAAAGAGTTGCAATTGCAGTTGGAAGAGCTTCTAAAGAAGGGGTACATTCACCCATGTGTGTCACCTTGGGGTGCCCTGATCTTTTTAGTGAAGAAGAAGGATGGGATGTTGAGGCTATGCATTGATTTCAAATAGTTGAACAAAGTAACGGTGAAGAACAAGTATCCTCTGCCGAGGATTGACGATCTTTTCGATCAGTTGAAAGGTGCGAAAATATTTTCGAAGATAGATCTCATATCGGGATATCACCAGGTAAGAATAAAGGATAAAGACATCAGCAATACAGCCTTTAGAACAAGGTACGATCATTACAAGTTCACAGNTGGCTGTCGAACACACCTATTGTTTTTATGTGCTTGATGAATGGTGTATTCAGGGACTATCTAGACAAGTTTGTAATAGTCTTCCTGGATGACATTTTGGTGTATTCCAAGTTAGAGGAAGAGCATGAACAACACCTAAGGATGGTGTTGCAAGTGTTGAGAGAACACTAGCTATATACCAAGTTGAGAAAATGCTCATTTTATCAAAGGCAGATCCATTACTTGGGGAACTTTATTTCAGAAGAAGGGATTCACGTGGATCCTGAGAAGGTTGAGGCCATCAGAGAATGGTCAGTGCCAAGGAATGTGGTGGAAGTTAGATCCTTTATGGGTGTAGCAAGCTATTATAGAAGGTTTATCGCAGGGTTCTCAAAGATAGCTCACCCTATCACTTCCTTGCAAAGGAAGGAGAAAAAGTTTCAGTGGACTGAAGAGTGTGAGAAAAGTTTCCAGTGATTGAAGCAGTTGTTAACCAGTGCTCCAATATTGAGGATTACAGATCCAAATGTGGATTTCGTGGTGTGCACAGATGCATGTAAAGAAGGGTTGGGAGGGGTTCTCAGTCAGAATGGATTTGTAATCTGTTATGAGTCCAGGAAGCTAAAAGAGAACGAAAAGAATTATGCCACTCATGATTTGGAGTTGGAAGCAATCATTCACGCGATGAGGAAATGGAGGCATTACCTCATGGGAAGGAGGTTTGAACTCAGAACAGACCATAATGGTCTAAAATATTTGTTTTATTAGCCAACCTTAAATGCTAGACAAAGTAGGTGGCTGGCATTTCTGTGTGGGTATGACTTTGAGATCAAGCATATCAAAGGAAAGGAGAATAAAGTGGTTGATGCACTCAGTAGGAGGGTGCATGAATTACATGCTACAACCATTAGCATGTATCAGACTAATATTAAAAGAAAAATTCTGGAGGCTGCAAATGTAGATCTACAATACAGAGAATTGGTAGCCAAGCTACAGCAGGGTAAGATGCCACAGAAGATGGAAAGTTATAAATTGGAAACTGATGGAATACTGTTGTACAAGAACAAAATTTTTGTACCCAGTGTCTAGTGCTTGAAATAGATGATTTTGCAGGAGATGCATAATGTGCCTTATGCAGGGAACCCTAGATATCAGAAAATAGTAGCAGTAGTCAAGAGACATTACTTTTGGCCGGGTATGAAGAGAGAGATCGCTGTATACATCGCCAGATGTATGGAGTGCCAAAAAGTTAAAGTTGAGCATAGGCACCCAACAGGGTTACTGCAACCTTTACCCATTCCTAAGTGGAAGTGGGAAGTAGTGACAATGGATTTTATTACAGGATTGCCTAGAACAAGCAAGTTTCATGATTCGATCATGGTAGTGGTGGACAAGCTTACAAAAGATGCCCATTTTATTCCACTGAAAACTACTCACAAGGCAGCAGATGTTGCTAATATTTTCATGAAGGAAGTGGCATGATTGCACGGAATTCCTCAAACGGTTGTGTCCGACAGAGACCCGAAATTCACCTCGAATTTCTAGAAAGGATTGTTCAAAGGATTCAGAACAAATCTAAAATTTAGTACAGCTTATCATCCTGATTCTGATGGATAGATAGAGAGGGTGAACAGAGTAATAGAATACATACTGAGAATGTATGTGATGGACACACCATCAAGATGGGAAGACTACCTACACTTGGTAGAATTTGCCTACAACAATGGGTATCATATTTCATTGAATATGAGCCCATTTGAAGCACTTTATGGAAGAAAGTGAAATAGTCCAGTGAGCTAGGATAATCCAGCTGATAGAGCAGTAGCTGGGCCAGAGTTGCTCAAGGAGATGGAGGACCAAATGATAAAAATTAAGAAGAATTTGAAAGTTGCCCAAGACAGGAAGAAAAGTTGTGCTAATAAGAATAGAACCCATAGAGAGTTCAAAGTGGGTGATCATGTTTTCCTAAAAATGAAAGCTAACAGGAGTTTCCTGAAGCTGGGAAGTTGCGCCAAGTTGGCAGCCATATTTTGTGGGCCATTTAAAATCCTGGAAAGGATTGGGCCAGTTGCATATATGATTGCATTACCTGCATCTATGACTGTACATAATCGGTTTCATGTTTC
>SNQJ01S0155386.1:4460-14819 GCA_010110895.2 Picea sitchensis
GAAGGATGATAATGATGAGGAAGAAGGAGTTGTTGTTTCAAATCTGTTTCAAAATCATACTGATGATGATTATATGCAGAAATATTCATCTCTTCCATTAGGATTTTATCCTGATGTTCCCATATTTGACAAATACAGTGATGACGAGTATGATTTTAATGTTTACAAAGGCTTGTTGATTAATGGAATCTCATATAGTTCTAATTTTCAGCAAGGAGATGATCAACAATGTAATTATGCTATGGTTGATGATAGTTATGAGTCTATTGTTCAAAATTCCAATGAAAATCTCCTTAGTTTTGTTACATATTTTAAATATATCATTGTTGGGGAGAGTAATCAACAATTCTCTTATGAGATATTTTTTAATATTCATCCTTCATTTGATAATTATAGATACAATGATGTAGAATATCAAGAACATATCTCTTCTTTTCTCTCAGAAATTGTCAGCTGTAATGGGCCAACACATCATAGTGATGGATCCAAGTCACATAGATATAGCAAAGGGGAAGACATACATGAACAATCAATGATTTTGAATATGTATGATGGCGATCCTGGTTTTGAAGATCCTATGGAAGCCTTACTTGAGTCTTATCTCTCAGACTCTCTTAAGTTTTCAGATTTTATCATATCACTTGTATTTGACAGTGAGTGTGATCTCCTGAAAGAGTTTTATGGTCATTGTTATGCTTTTATTATTATATTCTAATCAATGGCGTAAAAATAAGTCTTTTAGTCATGAGTTTACTTATATGGTTACATTGGAAATATGACTTCACTTGAGCTAGTAGTAATACAATTGATTAATATAGGAATGTACATGAATAAGCTTAGTAGTTGAGAATTTGTTTTCAGTTGGTTTGCAGTATGAAGGTTTTCGGTTTTCAATGAATAAGCAAAGTTGTTCAGGGTATGGCATAAGTGAATAAAAAAATATTTAAGGTTTGCAGGGGATTGGTTGCACATGATCAATGACTCCATCACCCAATGGACTAGGCATTATAGAGTTCAATATTTTTATTTTTGAAGAATGATTTGAGCTAAATAATAAGAGGAGGCTGCATGGTTTCAAATTGAGTGGAAATACGACTGGAACTACTATGTTCTTGGAAACTCACATGGAGGATTCCACCCCCAATAGGAGCCATATGTTATCTCCCTAATAAACTTTTTATTATTTGGAGTCTTAGGTAATAGGTTGAGTTTTTATTTTAAAGAAGATAATCGAATAAGTGGGTCCCTCATTTATTTTGATAATTTAAGTCTAGTCATATTGTTAATGACTAAGTGATCATGAAGAGTTTATATCCTAAATCTAAGTGTGTCAAAATCAAATATAAGATTGAGTCATGATATTTTAAAGTGTAACATGTGATCTTAATAGTCAGTTATGGTCATATTTAGTCATCATTGCCAAATCTCTCATTTTTGAGCTTGAACAGTCTCATTCAGTATGAGTTTTCATCTCTTGGCGCATGTTTTACATGTACTATGCTAACAATTCCCGAGTTATCAACGCATATCATCATTTCATCACTTGACGTGCTCCAAACTCCCGAGTTTGGCTCTGTCTCATTTTTTTCATTTAATATTCAATTAAAATAATTAATCATATAATTATCTAATTTTATAAAATATTCAATCAATCCTTCTTTTAAAAAAAATTTAAGCGTAAATGATATATTCATTCTTTCCACTTACTATTTCCAATTTTAATTTATCTTATATTTTAACTTGGACTTGTATGAGTTTTCCTCCCATTATGTGTCAATTATATATGACTTTTTAATTATATATATATATATATATATGCTAAAAGCAAAGAAAAACCACATTTTTGTGAAATACTTAGAAGTGCTTCAATCCAAAGTTCTTGACATTTTTACTTGAATTTGACATTTTTACTTGAATTTAATGAAAGAAAATGTAATCGATGAATCAATACTACATATCTTATACTTTAAGTGAAAGAAAAAGTGTGACTCTATTATTCGAATAAGTGCACATGTGGTGACAATGTACATTACAAGGAAAATTAATTAGATAAAGTGTGACTCTATTATTCGAATAAGTGCACATGTGGTGACAATGTACATTACAAGGAAAATTAATTAGATACCAGTCATACACAATCATTTAATATATTTTAAAATATTCTTTGCATTGAAACTTTACAAATCTTTTAATATTGTTCATGATGTTGATATTAAAATATTAAAATATTCTTTATAATTAGATTTTATAAATAGATTGGTATTGTTTTGAATGTTGATTTTCTTTACTATTATTAGGAATATATTTAAAAAAAAGAGGTGCTAATCAACCAGTTAAAAGAGATTGTTCTATAATTTTAGCCATTGGTTAAGGTTAACATAGTTTTTGAAAAAAAACCATGATCTTATTACACACGACCCTAACACATCTTATCTTGTTCTTAAGAAGGATTGATTTCCCATTGTGATAACTTGTACTCTTATTAGTCCTGACGAGGGCAGTGTAGGGACTATAGAGATGAGATGATACTTTGACTTATATTAGTTGTTTGTTGATTCTTCAATAATTTTATTTTATCTAAAATTCTTTCTTATAATTTGGATTTTTCTAATTAATTAAAATATATAATTTTATTTCTCTTCATATCTATCTTCATATCTATTGGCCACGGAGTTTAGGGTGTCATTGTCAGGCCAACGACGCAATTATGATCGGTATTGAGGATGGGTATGTGGTATTTTATTATATTTTTCTTCAAATATGATAGGAAATAAATGTCGATAATTGTTTTACTGTCACTGCATATTGTCCCTGCACCATCACTGCAGCCGATGGCTCATTGTGACCATTCTCATGTCTCTCTATCTATTTTCTCACCACTTCACCGCCTCCCCACCGCCCTTCCATCACATATACAAATTCAAAAATATTTGTATGAATGATTGATCTTGGTCCATGGATTTCTTCCATCTCAATGCATTTCCATTAATCCAAGCACTGCATGAACTATTTTGGTTGAAGATTGTAGCTGTTACTTTACTGTTGTTATTCGGTGATTTGTAACAATAATCTCAATCCCACAAATTCAATGATACAAATATCTCACGGGATTCAATGCACAAGAAATGCGCAACTAGAGGGAAGAAAGAATATCTGGAGGAAGAAGCAAAAGTAAGGGGTTTCAACCTTGAATACTTTACCACTATTTTCTATTTCGGTTAGTAGTTTGTGTTTCAATAATACATGTTCATGGCGATCCACTTTGTGGAGGTTTTGGTGGATACTAATGACTAACTAATTACATAAGTTTTGCATTAGGGATATTAATTTATTTAAAAACGATAAAGGTTGTTGATGTCAAGGAACTTGTTATGGGGGTTAAGCTATGTAGGGTTTTGTATTTCTAATGTGTTTATGTTTTTGCAATACACGTAGGTATGAGTTGATGTTTTTGCAATACACATAGGTATGAGTTGGGAAGACAACCTTCAATGACAAAATTGTTGAGAAACAAGACAATGAGACAGGTTCGTTTGAGAGGAGGTAATGTAACGTGGAGGGATTTGAGACTCGATATTGGTAAGTTGATAACTATTCTTGGGGTTCTGAGGCTATTAGTCATAAGACTTGTATATTAGATGTGGTTTACAATGCATCAAATAACAAGCTTGTTAGGACCCAAACTTTGGTGAAGACTTCCATTATTCAGGTTGATGGTGCTCCTTTTTGTCAGTGGTATGAATTGCACTACGGTCTGGATATTAGAAGGAAGAAGAAGGTGGTTTCTACTGCCAAGAAAAAGAGACTAGCGAGGTAGTTAGAGGGAAATGTTTAGTAGTTGATTTTTTTTATTATCATTTTTACAACATTAAAGTAGTTATTATAAAGATTTTCTAAGTTTTACATAAATTATTTGATGTAGTTTCATTATATTTTATATACTTTCATGACTGATAGTAAGGTATTTCCTATTTGGTTGTAATGGACCTAAATGTTCTTAAATGATTGACGTGTTATCCTTGTTTGTCTTATGTTGGTTTAAATACATACGTTTAATATGATAGTTTTTCTTAAAAACAACAACATTTTTATATTATCTATTCATCTTAGAGATACAATGTGGATAATAATAGACTAGATCTGTTATTTAGTAGTACACTATCCATTGTTTTTGTCTTTGGAAATTTTTTCCCTACCTTGAATAACAGAACTTGCAAGCTTGTCTCTAAAACTAAGTGACCTATTTAACTATGTTTGTTTTTGTCTTAGGAAATTTTTTCCATACCTTGAATAACAGAACTTGCAAGCTTGTCTCTAAAACTAAACGACCTATTTAACTATGTCAAGTACTATTGACGGACTGAACTTTGTAGTATATACTCGGTTATTGAAAACACCAATTTTCCATTTATTGCAGTTATCATTCAAAGAGAGAAACTTCACATTTCCTTACATAATTTTGTAAACGTATGTTCTCACCACTCTGTGATGAAGCATCCTAGTAATAATCTAACTAGGGGATTAGATCATTGCAGCTTACTAAAATACTTTCGATGCACATAGTGTGTGACCTTGCAGGATGCTTCTTGCTAGTGCTCATGGTTCCTTCCTACCATTTGCCAAAATTTCTGAATTGTTGTTACTAGTGCATTTACCAAGTTGTTGATAATCTCATAACTCATACTTGAAATTTAATCCAAAAATTTCATCGCCCTGAACCATTAGACAAAACCCAATTCAATCAATTATTATGCAAGAAATACCAATAAAACACAGATTAAAGGTTTTTACTCTTGACAAACATTGTCAAAGTACAATATGGAACAATCTATACGATAGCAGTTCCATGCCCAACAATTACATTAATTAGGGATACACATGAACTTACGATCAAATACTCCTTGGAATCCTCAGGAGCATCAAGTTCACAATATGAGATGAGACCCGTAATCAAATCATAATCCAAGTGCAACCCAGATTCCACTTTGCTGAAGAGATCAAACAGGGCATCCCGCAACCACTTCCCAAATTCTGTAGATGCCATTTTCTCCCAAAATTACGCAGACCCAACCGCTCAAATCCACTGAGTGATTCCTGAATTGTGCTAGTTTAATTTAACCGTAAATTGAAATATGACTCCCAATTTGTGCATGTTAAGTCCGCCCTTGAAACCTTCTAATATTTAGCAGCCACCTCCCACTTAGGGAACAAATGGTAGTCGTGTTCCTCGAGTCCTTCAAAAACTAAAATATTACGTAAAATTCTAACTCAAAGATATTAATTGTTTTATGAAAAGGTAATATTAAAAGTTCCATCACAAATAAATTTAGAGATAAAATATAAAATATAATATAATGTAATGAATAAAATAGATAATGCTAGAATAAGAAAAACAGATTTACTTATAATGAAAAAATACAAAATCAAAATTTTCCATACTACTATTTTTACTATTTCTGGGGAGAAATACAAATTTACTTGAAATATTTTTACTATTTCTGGGGAGAAATACAAATTTACTTGAAATTCTTTTACATAGTGAAAACTTAAATTCAAACACATCTCTCATCTTAGCTAGATAAACCATGGGGTTCAACCACCTCCTTAATTTTATCTCAGGGGATCTTGAATCTCCAAATCCATCCTTTTGCTATTGCGACTACCTCCCAGCTTGGATATCTATAGGCGAAGACACTTGGTGGATCCTTCCAACCTCACATACTTTCCTCTCCTTTGCAATAGAACCTTCAAGCCACTCCATGATTTATGTGTACACTGTCTATATCTTATTGTTACTAAATACTAGCATAGTAGTTAATTCGCGGTTGAGAATGTAGAAAGGTATTGCTGAGAACTCGTGCCCTCAATATAAAACGTCTGTGGTAATATGAAACGTTTAATTTTATTTAATCATTTAAATGTGGCAATTACATATCCTTACAGTAATTTTTTAATGTGATTAGGTAAATGTTAAAAAATAACAATGTTAACTGATGCCTTGATAAATGCAAGAAAGTTATGAACAATAAATCTGACCCATTGATTTTGGAGGAAGACTACCTGTCATGGCCTCGGGTTAGGAAATGTGTGCCATGTAGGAAACACTGTGTAGACTCCAAAGTGCCATGGTTGCGGCCCAAAGCATGGGTGACATCAAAAAAACATATATCAATCAAGATAATATAAAGTATTTATTATTATTTATTTTTTCAAATATTTGACATTTATAATAATTAATTTTTTAATCCATTTGTGTGGATTTACTATATTAGGACCCGGTCCATCCTCCCATTTATGTATGGGAGGCAGAGCTATGGTTTTTGCAGTTTCAATTCACCATCTGTGTTGGTAATTGTCCATCGGCCTTCGCTCATTCCCATATGGAATCTTGTTGTGAAGGCGCATTGGCGTTCAAAAATCTCATGTCCACAAGGTAATTCATACCCGAATTTATGTACTATGTTAGACCACATAACATACCAGAGCCAATTAGTCTACTGGGTTTTTTCTCATTCATCTTTTAACAAAACTACAACAATATATCTTGGACCCAAAACCTATCTAAGGCACAATCTAACACATGAATCGAAGCGTAGAGTCTTTATAGTACATGCTTGAAAATGGAGTAGATTATAACCAGAAAAATTGCAGTTTCTTTGGTTGAATTTGTTTTTTTTTTTTTTTTTAAATTATGATGAAATGGACTAAAATCCTTCAATCTAGANCCCAATAAAATCCCGACCCAATTTTAGAAAATATTTTTAAAAAGAAATTTGACTAAAGATCTTATTTAATCAAAATTGATCTTGAATGAAAAGTATAGTCTTCTTTAGTTCAACTCTTTGTTCATTCTCATCTTTGATTTTTGATTGTGGCTATTTATTTTTCAGGATGACAGTCTCATAGCTTAATTTGAAGCCAAAAACAAGAGTTTAAGAAGGGAGACTAGAGAGAGACACAAATATATATCACAAGAATAGAAATCTCAAGCCGCACACATACGCACTTCATTCACCTATATTTATAGGTCAATATTACTGTCCTTCACATGCATAGAGGTTCCATGTAGAAATATCTACAAGGTGCATGGCTTCCACATGTAACTATATTAACATAAAACAAAGAGAAAAAATCTCCCTCCATATGTCAACTAAAGGACAACTCAGCTTGGTAAATAATGAAAAATAATACTTTCTACATGTAACTATATTAACATAAAACAAAGAGAAAAAATCTCCCTCCATATGTCAACTAAAGGACAACTCAGCTTGGTAAATAATGAAAAATAATACTTTCTAATTTGACTTATCAATATAATCCTTCCACTTTCGTGGCAAGGACTAAGCTTTCATGCAATACTTGTCTTTACATGAAACAACATTTCCCATGGCCCTAACACATATTATCTTGTTGTTAAGAAGGATTGATTTCCCCTTTTCCCATTATGATAACTTGTACTCTTATATTTATATGCGACAACATTTCCCATCTAAATTAATCTTGATTTGCCAATGTTTTTTTTCTAGGTAGAAGGAATTATGAGGAGATAAGTCATGAAAGTTATTAAATCAATTATTTTCCTCTTAGCTTTTATTATTAGATATTTAGGTAAAGTTTTTTTTTCTAGCTTATATTATTTGGGGAAAACCCTTGAGTACTTCCCTTCATTCATGACACAAGGTTGATCAACAATAGGGCTTGAAGCCACTGCAACAATATACTTATTAAGAGCTCAACATGTCACTTGCGGGAATTGAGATAAACCCAATTGATAATTAGATATTCAAATAAAGTATCTAACCAACGTTATTGTTTTATTGAGTTGAGAACAATAACACTTGTTGTTATGCAAAATCAAGAAATTTAATTATTATAGGCAATATGCAATTATTATTTGAAAATAATGACATTGATTTCCACATTCAACAACACAATTTAATTGTCATTGAATTTGTGAAATATATTCAAATTAAATCATAAAAATTCATTTCCAATTACATCTTATTGTACTATAAATAGATTCTTAGTAATTAATAAAGACAATAGGGCAACGAGTGTAGGGGGTTGGGTCATCTTTGACAATAAATAAGTAGATTTTGTATAATGAAGAAAAAATCTTAGCACTGTTCAAAGGCTTTGCAATTGTAAAGGACAAAGAAATCCATTTGCTTGATAGTAGGAGACTCTAATATAATTCTTGAAATTTTCCATTGCAAAAGCCTCCCACCAAATTTCAACCTCGCAAGTTAGTGCAAAGGATACTTTCATAGGCTCAAGATTTTGAAAAGGTTGAATTTGATCACATCTTCCACAAGAAAAATGGACTGACCAACATCACACATCTACTTGGTATATTATGTACATCCAAAGCGACAAAAATCTAATTCTCCAACATTACCCATTTTATCATCTCCTCCCATCACTTGTGTGGATAATTATGAGGAGTAAAAGGACTAATGATGGCACAGCATGTGGGTTTAATTCAATGATTGATAGGCTTGATAAACATGGATTTGTGGGATGGATAGTTATCCTACCCAATTTTGGTGTTGTGGGTTTAGTAAAGGGAGGTTTGGAGGTTTCTTTATGTTAGTTATGGGAGTGAGGACTCCTCCTCCTACTTTGAGTTTCGATCCCCTCTACACCTACAAGCACTAGCTATTTAAGCATGATCATTTTGGAGTTGATTTAGTCTACAACAATGGTACTCATGGCCCATTTTCATTGCGAGGGTGGATGTTGTGTGTTGTGTGAGTTAGGTGAGGTCAAGCATGGAGTCAAGAGATGTGTGTGGGAAATTGTAGAGGCAAAGTGTAGCAACATGAATTCTATAATTCATTGGGAAAAGTGGAAGGAAAAATTTGAGTAGTAAGTGATGAAGAAAAATGATGTGAGAGACTCCTACCCAATAGATACTACTCAAGATATGTTGGAAAGAAGAGAACTAAAGAAAAAAGTGGAAGCATTCATGGGCATACAACATAGGATACAGTAGTCGGCTAGACGAATTGTGACTCATTGCTGAGATTGATATGTATCTATGTAGATAGTTATTGACTATTCTTATGAAGGTTGTTAGATATGAGAGATCTCCTCCCCTATTTGGTGTAAGGTTGTGATTGGATCAGATTTGAATCTCATCTTCAACTATCTTTGAACAAACAAACTTATGTATAAGTGATGCTTCAACTAAACTTATGTATAAGTGATGCTTCAACTAAAGAAAATAATATAAGAGAGTTTTTGTGTTGAATTTATATGTTAACATGATATTTATTAGGTCTCTTCTTCAATTTTGTTTTTAATTATTAAGTGTTATTTTTATACTGTTTTGAGAGTCCATTAAGAACAAAGGATTGGAGAAGTTACTAGTTAAGATAAATGCAATTTCTCGACACATCTTTGTGCTCCTTTGTTAGTGGTTTCTTTTACCTATCCCAACAACCCAAGCCCTTTAAGTGGATCTCTCCCTTTGCATATGGAATCACTGGGCTCTCTCAATTTGGGACTAGATAAAACACGTGTAAGGTTCTCTTTGCTTTCACACTCAAGGAAGAGTGACACCTAGATATTGGTAAAAACAAGTCAAGAGAATCCATGCAAGTAGAAGCATTTGACAAGCTTAGAAACTAATATTTTTCTTTTCTTATTATCTTATATATTTTCATAAAATTGATTTGAAAAGCAATATACTTACTCAAACCAAATTGGAAAAAAGAGAGACTATTTGCCATGTGGAGATTATATATCGTAGTTATATAGTTATCTCAGTTTCTTAGAATTCATCCTCTGCAAATTGATTGTAGAGTTGCTTCGAATCATTCATCAGGTTGAGTTGGAGAATATATATATATATTTTTAATTTCCATTTCCACATGAACTGAGATTTGAACGCGATCCTTATTGGTTCATGTTAAACCTACAAAATGTTTCTTTCAGGGGATACATTTCAAACTCTCCGATCTACATACATAGGAAATCAATTGCAATATACTATCCTTATTTGCACCTGGTTCCTACACCACAATTAAGGCGACCAGCATCAGATGTGAGGTAAGGAACGAATGAGCCGACATGAACTGTGAATCTTTCTCTTTCTGTGTAATATGGGGCAGAGGTTCCATATCCCGATTGGATAAAGTATGCACCATTGAGAAACAGATCATTAACAGATCGCCAGTTCCAATTACTTCCTCCGCCTGTCTCTCTCTTTGTTACCTTCATATGAGCCAAAAAAGCATTAGCAGGAAGAAAGCCAAAACAAAACTCTGTATGCATCCATTCACATATCCATATATTCTATAAATGCAATCAAATGTATATAAAACTATATTGCCCATTCGGGTTCTGTCATGCCAG
>SNQJ01S0155387.1:0-23315 GCA_010110895.2 Picea sitchensis
GTTTCTTTACTACAACACTAAGCTGCTTTTGGAATTGAGCATATATAGTGCGTGGTTATCTTTGAAATAAAAGACTTCCCTGGGTTGATAATTTATGTATCACTTGATTGTTTGAATCAATTAAGCAATTATAGTGACCAACACAACCCATTTACTATGTTTCAAAAAATAACTACTTTCTTGATGGACCGACGAGTCCTTCATTTTATTCTCTTGGATTATAACGACATGATACTTTTCATATTTAATTAACTATTTTAATGATTCAATCTTTTACTTATTCCCCAAACCTCTGTAGTTCCAGGAGATGATTTTCATCATTTACCTGAGGATTTTGATGCCCCCCTTTTGGGGGTACAATACTACTCTATCCTCTATGCCATTTAGTTTCCTTCTTGAGATCACTTTCCAAGTGTTTTGAAGACTTAGATATTTTTCTTTATCCACTGTATCCTTCCCTTTATGACAATTCAATTTTCTAGCCATAATTCGATTTATTACCCTGATTCACAACCTAACTCATCATCAAAACCATATTGAGAATCCTCCTTAAGTATGACTGAGATGCCCTATTTTTGCAGAGGGATCGAGGACCTAGATTCCCCCCTTGCTAGGAGAGGGGGGGATTTGGGTCCTTAGGGAAGAAGGGGGAATTTCATCCTATGAATGAGGGTTTTCTTCCTCTGCCGTGGGATTTTCATGATTTTCTCTAAAATCATCATCAAGATTTTAAAGGGATACATACCTGTTGTTGATTATAGATGGACCACCACCTTCCCCGTCTAATGCAAATTATGGATCCGAGGGACCATGAGAATTATGAGGTGGGACTTTCTCCAGAGGCGATTGATTTCCCTACTTACCAACTCTTTTTTTGGGGGGATATTCCAGTGTTTCTGGTCTCCATCCGAGGATGAGATTGGTTGAGACGTAGGGAAATTCTTCGCAAAATGACAATAATCATGACACACCTTACATTTTAAGGGGAGTTTCTCATAATATACATGTTGAATATATGTCCAGTTGTCCATAAAAAGTTGAATAGCTTCTGGAAAACCCTTCTTGATATCTGCTTCCACACAAACACGTGCACATGATTGAAGGCAATCTCATGGTTCAACTCGATCAATATAGGGACCTAGGGTATTTCATATGCTTCATATGGTCTCAACATTATAGTAATGCAACATACGATACAAAAGGTGAACCCAAACAAGGACTATCGAGGGTATGTCATTCTCAGGGAAACATTCGGGGGTCCAATAGTTGAGGTACATACCCCTAGACCCCATGAAGTAAGAACCACTTTTTAAGATGAGATCTTTGTCGGCCTTGAATTCAAACAGAAAAGAAAGAAAACCCTAACTAAAAAGGGGAAAAGATCTACCCTTGATTGAGGGGTTTCCAGTTCTTATCCACCTAGAGAGTCATAACAGGAAGGGATGGTCAGATCTCAGTAAAATGGACAATGAGGCCATTCTTAAAAAACCTTAGGCAAATAATTTTGGTTGAAGTGGCATGAATTAGAACCTTCATAATTTTATCCAACTTATTGACGAATCAAGAGGTGGGTTATATTGCCCATTTTCAGATAGTGGATACTAGGGATATAAAAGATTCAATATCCAGAGGAGGGGGAGGAGGGGGAGGGATCCCCTCCACCAATAGCAGATGCCATGAATCATAGCTAGGGTTTCAGACTTCAACAACACAGGTTGCAGAGCTATCAATGTAACCTTCTTAGTTTTTATTACGATGGGATATTTAATATTATAATTTTTATAATTACATGCATGCAATATTTTTGATATCTAGAAAAATAAATTATCAAACACATTTCATACATAAATCTCTACATATTACCAAACTTGGAGTGTTTGTATTACTAATCCAACCAAACATTAAACAAACTTTAGAAACCCTTTAACACAAAAAAAAAACACCCACATATTTATCAAATATAACCAACACACTTATTATAATTTTTTTTTTTTAACACAAAGAACATATTTATCAAATATAACTAACACATTTGTAACACTCACATAGTTGTGAAGTATGGCCAAAATCACAACCAAAATCACAAGGTAGTGAATTTTTAAATTAATGACAATGTCCACCACAACCTTAATTTAAACAAACCACACACATTTCCATGTGCATTTGAAATGCTTGATTCAATTCATAAGTCTAATGCCAACATCACTTTGGCATTTATTTGAATATGCAACATAATATCCCACTATTCTCCATCTATTTAAGTTTTCATAATTTTAATGGGAAGTAATTTTGTATGTTCCACATTTATTTACCACCATCAAATAAGTCTTGAAATATTAAATAAAAATGGACATAAAATTCTAGCTTGCTTGATGTGACCTTTGTGGGTGTAATCCATTTAAACCACATTGCTTGTGTTGGGTGGAAACCCTTATTGTTGGTAGAATAAACAATAAGCATTGACATCGAGCATTGGAAACAACACATGCACAAAAAGTGTAATCATGTTTGGTGTGTGTTTATATATATATATATATAACTTTCCAAAGTTCCTTTGAATATAACCTCCATAAAATGGTCTATGTTGTTTGCAATTTTCAAGATTAAGGTTCCACTGCCATATGTAAGGATGGATTGTTAATTTACATGTACCTAACATGAAATATAATTTTGAGATTCAATGCTAGAACATGATAATCAACCTCAAAATTATTATTTTATGGTAAATTGAATGATAGTTGATATTCAAGATTAAATAATCAAAATAAACAATTTAAAAAGTATTAATCTATGGTAAATTATCTAATGGAGGTAGTGATGCCTTGTAAGAATTTAACCTTGAAATCGTTTTTCCTATGTAGATGTGAAATTCGTACCCTTAAAAATAACTTTGTAAAAAAATTACTCATAATAAGAATTATTTTCATGATTTAATATGGATAATCTTATCACTATATAAAATTGGAGGAATAATTGTTTTGTTGCTATAAGAATTTAATTTTATTAAAATTAATGAAAAGTTTAGTAAAAATATTTAAGAATAAATTAAAAAAATATGATTCAATCCAAAAAATTGATTTAAAGTATCAATCAAATTGGGAAATCATTGATTGAACCATTTAATCAAGCTTGTAAACATGTTTGATCAATATCTTCTTGCATAACAAATAATTCACCTTGAAAATTGATTAAACATTATATAATGAAATCAAATGAAATTATTATTGCGGAAAAATGACATTAAATGATTATAGCTAGAGTTAAAAATTATATGGCATCTCAAATTTAAATTAGTGATACATCTCAAATTTGATTTGAAAATAGAGATATCATTAATGATGTTTTTTTTTTTAAGTAAAAAAGATGGATCCTGTTATATTATCATAAGCAAGGTACAATAACTGTTTGTGATGCCAGCTGTCCCGCCTAAGCAGGAAACCGAGACAGCTGGGCATCCTATGCCAAGTGTTTCCCTTTTAACAAAATAGACATGGTTCCGTCCTGCCCGAAGGAAACCAGGACTGTCACTTATGAGATTCAAACTGTGTGCCATAAGCTAGTTGTAAGAAAACTAAAAACTAACTGAGCTAAAGCTTAATGCGGAACAGAAGAGGGACTCCTAACCAGGAACATCATTGAACCTTTTTGCCTGTGCGCTTCTCCTCGTTCCCATGCTGTCGCCAGCCTGCTAGAAGCACGTAAGTCTGCGCACACGTTGGGCATTGCCGCTGTGGTAGATTTTTGGAGTGGGCCGCGAAGAGTATATCAAGCCGTTGGTCAATTATGGCAAGGCGAAAAACCTGGTCGTCCATCAGACTTCTTAGCTTGAAAATGAGAGTGAGGTGCCCCAAGTCGGTGAAGGGTGGCTACTCCTGCCAGTGGCTGTCGACGGAGGCAGGGTGTCTGGATTCTGGTGCTTCTTTGCTTATTTTCTCCGAACGGTTGAGAGACTGAGTCGCCGTCCCCATGGTGGCGTCAAGAGGGGTCTCTTCTTCGACAAAATAGGTGGTGAAGTGCTCCTCTGGGTTGTTGGCTTTGAAACCAGTCTGAAAGTCCCCAGGTGGAGGCTTGTCTTCCACGCCGAATTCAGTGGGTGGGTTCCAGTTGTCTGGGACTATAAACAGCGGGAGCTTGGGGTAGCTCTACATGGCATCCTCTAAGGCAATTTCTTCCACGTACGCCATGGGAGGCGTTCGTGATTTCCTGCGCCGTCGAGTGGATGCCATGCCCAGCGCCTGCTCAAACTTCCTCTATCACTGGAGTTGAGACTCTGTTGTGTACCAAGCGGCATGGTGGAGACCCTGGGAATAACCAGGGTTCCTAACGGATGGACTGCTCTGCTCCAGAGCTTCGGTGGGACCTTGAATCTCTGCTCCGGTGGAGTGAACTGCTGATGCGCTGGTGGAGTGAACACTGCAATGAACAAATGCTGCTCGATGCTATTAATTCCGGTGATAAGGCGGAGGGCGACCACGACCGCCATAGCCATTAAGGCTTGGTGCTGAGTGCGCTGGTGTCTCGTACTATTCCCTTACGCGAAGAGGCTCATCGTTTGGTTACGGCTATAGTAATCCATGGTGTGCTAATGGCTGAGGGGATGGTCACCGGTTGATGCATTAATATTGCGTCCCAACATCAATCCACGTGGCCCTGAATTGCTACGTGGCACCCCATCCGGGGATAAATTAATGATGTTAATAATTAACATATATAATAAATTTTATAAATGAAACCACATCAACATTGACATGATATGAAAATACATAATATATATGTCAAATATGTTGATATTATGGTAGCTACGAGAGGTATTAACCTCCACTTATGACCTCTAATGAGATTAGAATATTCCAGGAAGCAAGAAGAACCCTAAAAGACTTGGACATAACCCTAGAAGTAAAGCCGACTAAAGAGAATATTTTATATTAAGTATTTAGCATCCAGAAAGAGAAGTCGGCCCAGACAGCCTGGAAAGAGCAGTATAAATACAAGGATCCATAACTCATTTGATACACACAAGTCACAACTACAAAAATCCAGTAGTGCGCAAGTTTGGGGGGAAACTGCAACTGCAGTTATTGCAACCTGTAATTTCGGTCTTTCTGGGTTGGAATTTCTGATCAGTCTTGGTTATCTTTGCTTGGTGCAGAAGCCTTGGTTGGCTATTGAATTTATACCATAATTCTTCTCTCTATCAAGGTCAAGGTGCTCGGGGGTGGAATTCATGCCTATGGTTGGGTGACAATATTGCTATATTGTCTATGGTTAAACGAGCACACCCACTTTTCTAACAGGTTATGAGCCCACAACTCCTTCATTTAGTCTAACCACTATAAGGAAGCTAAGACATAAGGTTATCAAGCTCGTTGAAGAGTTTCTGCTAGGGTTTCTAGCAGGTGCAGTTATTGAAGCAATGTCGCTAGGGTTACTAGCAGGTGCAGTTGCAAAAAGCCCAAAACTCTTGCCCAACACATTATGATGGAATAACTTACTCAAGGAGAAGACATTCTAGTGCGCCTTAGTCCAACGCACCTCTTGGCACTCTCAGAAGGAAAAAAAAACGTCAAGGTTGAGATTTTGGGTCAAAATTAAAGTTTCACCAGTATCAGTGAACATAAATCATTAATGAAAACACAGATCATCTACACTATTAATCTCTCACAGGAACTCTTGAAGATGACATGTTTATAATTAACAGTGGAGCTTCTAGGCATATGATAGGAGACCAGGCTAGACTCTCTAATCTAAATGAAAAGAAGACATCCTACAAGGTAGAACTTGGAGATAAGAACACCTATCCAGTAGAAGGAATTGGTCAAGCCTCCATCAAATTGAAAACAAGTAACAATGTTCATTTGAGTAATGTCTTATATGTACTTGGTTTAGAAAAGAATCTTGTATCCATATCTTGCCTAGAAGAAAAAGGAAACATAATAGCCTTTGTAGATGGAAAAGTATTATCATGGTCTAGAGGCTCCAACATAGAGAACACTAGAGTTATTGGAACCCGTGAGGGATGACTATACAAACTACTCGAATGAAATGATGAAGCTCTTGTACATGATGAAGTCAATCCCAATGAAATTTGGCATAAAAGGTATGCTCATATCAACTATCAAGCATTACCCTTGCTAAAAATATGGTTGAAGGAATACCATAACTACTATCTACACATAAAGGAATTTGCAAAGGATGTGCTCTTGGTAAGAATGTTAAGAAACCATTCTCAAGCAACAATAATAGATCTAAGGAAATCCTAGATCTAATACATTCAGATGTTTGCGGTCCAATGCCAATCAAATCTCTAGGAGGTTCTCTTTACTATGTAATCTTCATAGATGATTACTCAAGAAAGACTTGGTTATATCTCCTGAAGAAAAAGGACATAATTTTCATCAAGTTTCAAGAATTCAAAGAAGAGATAGAGAACCTCACAAACAAGAAAATCAAGACCTTGAGAACATATAATGGAGGAGAATACACATCCAAGGATTCTTTTTTCCTTTTGAAGATCGGCATGGGTTAGGAGGGAGATAACTATTCCTCATAACCCTCAACAAAATGGTGTAGCAAAAAGGAAGAACAGATCTATTGAAGAAACTGTGAAGGAACTAATGAACGATCAAGGTTTATATATGTATTTGTGGGGAGAATCAACCATGACAACAATATATGTTTAGAACATAAGTCCYGACCAGATATTGAAGGATATGACTCCAGAAGAAKCCTTCTCAGGAAATAAACCTAATTTGGAACACTTAAGAATATTTGGATGCCCTGTTTACATTCACATCCCCAAGGATAAAAGGAAGAAGTTAGAACCCTCAGGAAAGAAGGTCATATTTATGGGATACTTTGAATCATCCAAAGCCTACAAAATCTATATCCCAGAACAACATAAGGTTGAAGTCAACAGAGATGTAACCTTCAATGAAAATATTGCCTTTAAAAAATCCATAGAAGAAAATATAGAAGAAGAAGAGTATGAAGAGCCTAAAGAAGAAAGCACATGTCTTCTAGAAAGTCAGAATGAAGAAACATAACAACTTGATCATCTAATGCAACCACGTGAACCTATTGAATCATCCATTATACCCAAAACCAAGAAATGTACATCTTGGATTGAAGCTACTCTACAAGAATCATACAGACTCAAAGCCCCAAGTGGCACCTTCAGAAAAAGCAAAAATCCCAAAAGATTCTCCAGCTATGCAACATGTATGAAAAATCTTCTAAATGAAGAACCCACCACATTTGAAAAGGAAGATCATAAGAGACAATGGAAAGAAGCCATGAAATAAGAACACCAGTCCATCATGAAAAATGATGTATGGGAAATTGTGCCTAGACTCAAAGAAAAATTAGTATTAACTTCAAAATGGGTCTATAAGATCAAACATGCAACAAACAGAAGCGTGAAAAAATACAAAGCAAGGTTCATAGATAGAGGGTTCTCCCAGAAGGAGGGAGAAGATTATGATGAGACATTTGCTCTTGTTGCCAGATATAATTCTATTAGAGCCATTATGTTTCTTGTTGCTTCCATGGGGTGGAGTCTACATTAGATGGATGTAAAGACAACTTTTCTCAATGGAGCAATCGAAGAAGAAGTATACATTGAACAAACTCAAGGATTTTAAGTACACTCCAGAGACACTCATGTTTGCCTACTAAAGAAAGCCCTATATGGACTCAAGCAATCTCCAAGAGCTTGGTATGCCATAATAGACAACTACTTAATAAGACTTGGTTTCTCCAAGAGTCATGTAGATCCAAATCTATACTACAAAGTCGTGAACAATGCACCTGTGATTCTACCGCTATATGTCAACGACTTATTATTGAAAGGTGAAGAGTCTCTCATCACCCAATGTAAGAAGGAACTAGCTTTTGAGTTCAATATGAAATATCTTGGTCTCATGCATTATTACTTGGGACTAGAAGTATGGTAGAAACGTGGTGAAGTATTCCTTGGACAAGGAAAGTATGCAGTGAAGATTCTTCAGAATTTTGGAATGATGGATTGCAAATCCATGGAAACTCCTATGACCACAAATATAAGTAAATTAAGAGACTCAAATTATGATCCAGTAGACCCGTCCCTATATCGTCAATTGATTGGGTCATTGATGTATTTAGTGAATACTCGACTAGATATTTTCTTTGCTATAAACACTCTAAGCTAGTTCCAGGTGGAACCTAGACATGCACATTGGATAGCTACAAAGCATGTTCTAAGATATATTCATGGGATGCTAAACTACGGTTTAAGATATACCTCATCTAGTGATGTAAAACTTCATGGATTCACAAATTCAGATTGGGAAGGGAGTGTAGAAGACAAAAGGAGTACTTCAGGGATGTGTTTCAGCTTGGGCTCCTCTATGATATCTTGGGGCAGTAGGAAACATAAGTCTGTCCCACTCAACACAATATAAGCATAATATATCACAACATGTAAGGCATGCACATAAGTAGTATGGCTGAGAAAGTTGATTTTTGGATTATTTGATCAGGTTCCAGATTCGACCATAATATACTATGAAAATCAGAGTTGTATAAGGATATCTGAACACCCAATGTTTCATGAACGGTCGAAACACATTGAGATCAAATACTACTTTATTCAAGATAAAGTCCAGTAAGGAGAAGTGAATCTCTAGTATATCTCCACAGATGAGCAGACAACAGATATTTTGTCAAAGCCTTTGTCCAGGATAAAGTTTTCATACTTACGAGACAATATGGGGCTCGTGGAGATAACTCCCTTAGCTAAAAGGGAAGAGATGGATCCTCAGGTTGGGAGGGAGTACTGATATATATACTATTGATTTATGGATAGTCATTTTCCAGTTTGGAAAATGGTCTAGGATGGGCAGTTCCTTTCCAGTTCGTAAAGTGGCTTGGGATTTCTGATGGACATGCATTTTCCAGTTTGGAAAATGGTCCAGATCGGACAATCATTTTTGTAATGAAAATGGTCTGATAGATTTATGATGTACCATAGACAATGATTCCCATTATGGATAGTGTGGGGGAATGGTCTATGATAGTCATTCTTCTTGGCAGTCACTCTTAATAGTGGTCAAGTAGAATGGTCCACCTCACTGGGAAGTCATTCTTTCGAAGCTCACAGTTGTGAGAAGTTTCAAAGAATGGTCCATTTTGGAGGTTGGTTCTTGACAATAATTTCCTTAGGAAATGGTCCAGATAGTCATTCCCTAGGGCAGACTCATTCTCTCCAAGTTGCACTATGTTTAGTGACAGAGGAATGGCCCAGTTAGGTGAATGGTCTAGGTTCAACAATCAGGGACATACATTCCCTAGGGAAGACTCATTCTATCTAGGTTTCACTATGCTTAGTGTCGGAGGAATGGCCCATTTAGGTGAATGGTCTAGGTTCAACAATCAGGGAAAAACATTCCCTAGGGTAGACTCATTCTATCCAGGTTGCACTATGCTTAGTGACGGAGGAATGGCCCAGTTAGGTGAATGGTCCAGGCTCAGAAATCAGGGACAATTATTCTTCCATGCTTGGGAAGAATAGTCTAGATAGCCCATGGTTGATGCTTTTACTGTATAAGGGCATATGCTCTTCCAGATATCACAAATGTGAGTGGAAGAATGACTCAGATGACTCAACTTGTATCATGATATTGTTTATAGAGGTTGAAATCAAATGATATGACTGTTATAGAGACTGTATGTCTCTGAACAATAGTTGTATACTACTGTGGTGGATGTGTTCCACTGATTGTGACTATGTGTCACTGGTTAGTAGCTGTGTGCTACTTGGTATGGTTATGTACCACTGGATAGTAGGTATGTACTACTATGGATATACACAATTTTTTTTCTATTAGATGACATTGTACTGATTGTCTTGGAGATTATCCAGTTGGATAATGTTGACGGTGCTCATGATTTGATCATGATATATCTTGTGTGGCTATGATGATGCTATCGGTTGAATGGTTTTTTTGTGCTCAAGACCATTTCCTTTTATACCTCCCTAGCTAGGAGGGAGTGTTGATATTATGGTATTTGAGATAGGTATTAACCTCCACTTGTGACCTTTGATGAGATTATAATATTCCAGGAAGCAAGAAGAACCCTAAAAGACTTGGACATAACCCTAGAAGTAAAGTCGACTAAAGAGAATATTTTATATTAAGTCTTTACCACCCAGAAAGAGAATTCGACCTAGACATCCTGGAAAGAGAAATATAAATACAAGGAGCAATAACTCATTTGATACACATAAGTCACAACTATATAAATCCAGTAGTGCGCAAGTCCAGGGAGCAGCTGTAGCTGCAGTTACTGCAACCTGTAATTTCGGTCTTTCTGGGTTGGACTTTCTGATCAATCTTCATTATATTTTCTTGGTGCATTAGCCTTGGTTGGCTATTGAATTTCTACCATAATTCTTCTCTCTGTCAAGGTCAAGGTGCTTGGGGGTGGAATTCATGCCTATGGTTGGGTGACAATATTGCTATATTATCTATGGTTAAATGAGAACACCCACTTTTCTAACAAAATATACATCTCAAATATTTCAAATATGACATCTCAAATTTAAATGAGTGATACATTCCAATTTAATTAAAAAAAAAGAAATCATTAGTAATATAAATCAATAATATACATACAATACATTTTATAAATAAAACAACATCAACATGATATGAAAATGCATAATATATATGAACGATACTATAAAAATCAATATATATATATATATTATACATGCAAAATATATATCACCACAATCAAATATATACATGTCAACAATTTCTATAAACTAGGTTTTCCACTAGAGCCAAAGGCATCAGTACCTTGACCACCAGAGCCAAAGGAATCACTACTTCCATTAGATAAAAATGTAAAATATAACATTTGACATATATATACACTAGAAACTATATCATCTGATGAAACCATAACATTTATAGAATCAATAGAACATGCAGGGGATATAACAACTAGTAGATGGTGGTCAGTCAACTACTAGAGCAAGAGATGGTGGTTATATAGGGATGGAGTTAGAGATGGTGGCTAGTCTACTTGTGGAGGAGATGGTGTTTAGTCTTCTTATGGAGGAGATGGTGGTTTATTGGCTCATGGAGGAGGAGGAGAAGGAGATGGAGGATCAACATCATCAGACGATGAATCCGAAGAACACCACTGGTGATCCCTCAACCTATAGAGTAGGTTGAGGGCACCAAAAACATGATGCAAATAATTTCATATTAAGGGGAAGGGTTGTCCATATAAATGTAAGCTCACTCAATTTATTTTGTGATCTCCCTAGCTCGTGCATGGACCACTCTGTGGCGAGCCACGAGTGCACACATTCTAACCCATCATCTCTCAACTTAATATATGACTTGTACTACATGGAATGAAACTTCTCTACACTTGAGTTGGTTCGTTAGTATCAACCATATCTTAATTCCATTGGGGAAGAACATCCCCAACATATGTTTCAATATCTACAAAACATTAGACGATAATAACTATATAGTTTATACAAAATGTTACAATAAATTACATGTGCATTAAATAAGACAAACAATGTGCAACTAGATTAATCGAAACATAATGATAATATTACCTCTAGAATCTACTAGCTCTGATTGGATAAATAAGATGTTTTCACGTCCTCGCTAGTCCATCATTGCATACAAGAATTATATAAGATCGAGGATGGTATCATCCTCACTAGCTAACAAATCCAAAACATTTGAACCCACCGACCTACATGAATACTATGGCAATCCCCTCTTGGAAAACATCTTCCCCCACATGTACATAATACACATTAGCCATTTTTCTAGGAGGGAGGTAGTCAAATGTTTGTTGAATGGTTGAAAATCTCTCAAAAAATAAAGTAAATAACTCTTGAGTAAATAATGAGACCATCCTCCCATCAAACACATCACAATAGTGATCCAAAGAAAAACAAAACTATAATGGTATACTTCCTAATCAATCTAATCCTCTAAAATAAAGTATATACATAGTGCATTAGAGGGAAACTAATATGTTTTCCATCATAGGTATAGTGTTCCAGTGTTGTGATCATAAGTGATAGAAAACTAACATCCTCTACACTAAATGCATGTAAATCTAACTGGCCACCGAAAATTTGGAAGTCAATAGAGTTAGTTATGTCCTCATTGACATATCTCTACACATATATGACCTGACCCTCTCTTACAATGCTAAGCAAGAGATTGAGGAACTAGGGAGAATCCTCCCCTCTCCTAGACAACCCATGATCCATAAATGAGAGACTTGTATCCCACTTTCTTCACTAACATGGATCCTTTGTAGAATTAATGTTCTTATCTCTATTTCAACTATCTCTAAGTTTTTTATAGAATTATCTATCTTTTGGAGGGTACCAAGCCTTTGTCCTCTACATTGCACAAGGACTCTTCTTCTTCTCCCAATGAGAAAGGTATGTCAGACAATTGGCTTAGGTTTATGGACAATTGGTATGGATTGTTGGTTTTCATTGATGTCAACCACTGGAGAGTGATATTTTATATTGATTTCAACCCTTAGTGATTGATGTCAACACTTGGAGAAAGTTCGGTAGCGAATTATGGTAACACAAAGGTTTGGGTAATGGACCCAAGTTTGTTTGATGTATAATGGTATGAGTTTTAATATATTTTAAGGTAAGAATATTCTATATGGGTAGTAAATGTCATGCCATTTCCGGTGGTATGTGTAACATCACATAATTCCTCACGGTTAGAGAGTTATGACCATGTGAAGTTGGAGAACCCAGGTTTGGGTAATGGACCCAAGTTTGTTTGATGGATAATTGTATGAGTTTTGATATATTTGTAGGGGAGACTATTCTATATGGATAGTACATGTCATTCCATTTCCGGTGGTATGTGGAATGTCACATAACTCCTCACGGTTAGAGAGTTATGGCCATGTGAAGTTGGAGAACCCTCATGGGTCATCTAGAATCCCCAAAAGGTCAAAGTAGTCAAAGTGGTTTAAGAGATTTTAGAAGGTAAATAATAAAGTGAAGTGATGAGTATACTATAATTCAAAGTGAATAAAAAAGAAATTATTTAAATAATAAAGTTAATGGAGAAATTACTAAGTGGACAAGTGGTTAGAAGTGGGTTAGCCCTAAAATAAGGAAAGTCGTTTAAGATGGTTGGAAGGTAATCCCTTGAGGTAAAGTGAAGAAAGATGGTTGGAAGGCAATCCCTTGAGGTAAAAGTTGTAAGAGATGAGTGTATTATAAGTCAAAAGTGGATACAAAATAAATTATTTAAATAATAAATTTAATGACAATTACTAATTATCATGGTTGAAGATGGTTAACCTAAAATAAGGGGAAAGGGTTACATGAGCAAAGGTAAAGGTAACCCCTCGAGGAAGGCTATTGAAAGTATAAAGGAAGAGGCAAGTGGATCTCTATCAATCAAACTGAGAATATTGAAATATATACAGTGACTCAGGTAACCAAAAGGATATCTTAAGCCAAATTTTGGCAGAGGGAAGGTGAAGTAAAGTTAGAAGGCCGAAATGGGAGGACAAATTCTTTTGATGACGCTTTCTGGCTAAGGTTATTTATAGTTCATCTCACTATTTTCACAATAATTTTTTCTAAAATGATTCAGAATCAAGCGAAACAGAGTCCATTGAGGAACATATCCAAGTAGTTGTGGTACAAATTCCAGCTTGTGGTCGTTGTATTTTGGAGTTACACCTCGCAGCATAGGGTTTGTGGCTAGTTCCTAAACTAGTTCAAAAACATGTGTTCTGCAACGCCATAAATTGTCTGGGCAACATTGTCTGAATTCAGTAAGACCAAATGTGTTGCTTATTGTACAATCTTTAGTATTATTTGTACAATTTTAGATCCATACAACAAATATTCAAGTATGGCACGCTTCACAAGTTCACTCGCCCTCTAAAATAAGCCAAAATTCAACAAGGTATGCCATTTTTCATAACTCCTTTCCGAGAGGTTCCAAGTAGTGACACCGAGGAATTGCACACAAAACACACCGAGGAACATTGTGTACCATTTTCAAATCTTATTCACCATGTGCTTATAAAGTTAAGGATGATTTAAATTAGGTTTTTGACTCAATCCAAAAGCCAGTCTTTGTTGTTAAAGTTAAGGAAGGCTCTGTGTATGTGATCATATACACTAGTTCTATTATAAAGTTACAAATCAGATTTTGATGATGAAACTGGGACAGAGGGATTTTGTTGAGGTATTACGTTAAGGGCCATGGTTGAGACAAGTAGTTGATGAGTTGACACATACATGGACGGTATTGCCGATGATGTCGGCACATATTGATCAGTCATATTTTATGAGTAGTTGATGCGCTGATTGCGACATACTTGGTACATGGTTGGAGGAACTTTTTAGTAGTATTTTTGACACCTGGTTTATGGATGATGTGGTATACATTTGCATTGGTTGATAATATTGAAGCACATATTGATCTAGATGATGATTATTGTCAAGGTTATGCTTGGTCGATGCACATCTTTGAGAGCTGTCTCAAGTAATTACTGGGTGAGTAGATCCCATTTGCTGAAAAATACTGATGAGACAGCTGCCGTGATAGGTTGGTTTCGACAAAGTTGAGCCGTGACAGGTTATTCATAGTTTTGGTGCATGGCGATGCACCTGCACCATGGTACAAGTTGAGGGAAAATGTGTTGGTGCATGGCTGATGCACTTATTTATGGTACCACGGATTACGAAGCTGTTGGCACGTCGGTACGGTTGATGCACTTTAGTTTGGCGGTACGTGCTGATTGATGTGTTGAGGTACCGTGTTGATGCGCGGTTGGATGGGCTGGTCAGCTTAGGTTATTGGTACAAGTTGTTTGGTGCAGGTTGATTGGTACATGTTTACAACAGTATATATCACAGTGATAGTGTGACAATGGTTCCATCATTCTACTTATATGTCAGGGCAGTTGGACGGGGCAAGGACAAGTGGTGTTATCTACCTTCCGGTTGTAGCCGAAGAACATAGGGGGTTGTAGCCTCCTTCTGGTTGTAGCCGGAGAATTGGGGAGTTGGAGCTTCCCTCAGGTTGTAGCCCGAGAAACTAGGGGGTTGGAGCCTCCTTCGAGTTGCAGTTGGAAAACAAAGGAAGTTGGTGCTTCCAATGAATGTAATTCTTAAAGACATATAAGAAAAAACATTCTGTGGTTTTCTCCTGCTTTGGGTTTCCATGTAAAACACTCGTGTACTGTGTATGTGTGTGATTGCTCATTTTTTCATTGTTTATTTACTCTGCAACTATTGGATGATAATGCTACATTGATATAACACTTGCATTTTATGGTGAAAAATGATTAAATTTCTCTATTACTGATTCACCCCCCCTCTCAGTAATCCAACAAGGTACCCACTCAATGTATCCTACACACATCCAATGGATAGCAATGACAATGACAATTAGGAAAAATAAAATCAAATCTTTGCAACACTCAATCTTTGAGAACTCAGCATAGCCTACTATGCAATGCCATGCATAATGATCTTTGTACTTCTCTAATGTATGTAAAGCTTGTTCTTGGGTGTGACCAAACAAGAATACAAGATTTGGATCTTCGACCAAGATGATCTGGATCTGGCTCTATTATCATTCTAAGAACTTCTCCTTTAGACACTATGAATGTGCTAGTGACAATCTAGCATTGTGGGGAACCAATATATATACTCTTCATTCCAATTGTTAATTGTTGCCAATAAAACACCAGATATAAAAAATTATTCTATCAATCATAGGTCAAACTAATTGCAACAAGGATATGATGCTCCAACAATGGTGATAACAAATTCTGACATTAACAGTTAAGAGAACACTCCAACAATAATAAATGACAACATTACCCAAAGCTTAAAACACACACACACACACACACCCACACCCACGAACAATGAAATGTTTTGTTACTCTTAACCCAAAATAGTTCCAGGCTATCAAAGGGAAAATTCTTCATTACCATTCATTGACTTCTCTACCACATGCCATTTAGAAATATATATGTATGGTTTCTACAAGACTTGTCTCAGAGTTGGTTCAATCAACCTAATAATTGTTTCCAACTACTACAACTCCATTGTATATCAATAGTTCACACTTCTCTCATAGATAGTTTGCACTCTTCCTCTCTTTTCCTTGTAGGGAGGCGAGCTAAAATAAGGCACTTAAGACAACGAAGAGTCATCACACATTTTTTGAAAGAGGGTACACTGGCCTAGATATATGATTAACCCAATGCACTAATGAAATGTTTTTTTCACTCCCATTGTCATATAATGAATGTAGGTTTCTCATTAAACCCTTCGAAATTGTTCCTATAAGTGAAAACTATACACATTGATCCCAACAAGAAACACACTCTTCCTTATATCCTCCAATAATTTCATGAGTGCCAAGAGGCAAGATTGAGGCCATGGGAAAGTGGGACAACAATGAGCAAAGAAGGGTGCACCCAGCTACTAGGGTAGAATCGTGGGCACTTAGAAAACAATTAGAACATTGTGTGGAATGCACATAAGATGGTTTAAAGTGTGTGCCTTGTGTAAGCAAGAGAACTCCATGTAAAATGCCCAGGTAATGGGAAGTTTTCTTCGACAAAGACGAAATCCACTCGAGGTGACAACTCGATCAATCTCAAAGTCGACCTAATGATAATCAAATTGACCATGGTTCAAGTTGACCAAATTATATTCAAATCAACTAGATATTGAAGGTCAATCAACTGAAGGGGAGTGAAACTACTAGTAATAACTCAATCACTCAATAATGAAAGAATTGACTTGGGTTTGTGCGAAATGACCCAGTGGTGAGAGAATCACCCAGGAAAGTGAAGTTAAAGTTTCCCAAGTAAGGAAACTTCCCAACAATGAGAAAAATTTCTCTATTAATTTAAATTCACTCAAAGAGGATGAGACTATCTCTGAGGAAATATAAAATCGACTTAGTGAGAGAGAATTCAACCCAACAAGTAGGGATTGCTAAAATTAAGTGCAAAGAATGGAAACTAAGATAAAAATTTGCAACAGAAACTTAATGGGATCCATATATCTTCATAGTATAAGTGAATCAAACGATGGGAGATATATAAATGTTGGTATTCTCTATCAATACACACAAATCCAACAAAAAATCTCACCATACATTAATCGAACAAAAAATTAATATCCAGAAGAACACCAATAAACAAAAAATGAACACATTGATTTTACGTTGGAACCAAATGGAAAAACCAAATTCAAATGGGGCTCAATGGTTCATTCCATAGTCTCTTGTACACTGCTTTCTTCCTCTCCTGGGGAAAAAAGACCCTTTGAGAATGAGAGTGAGGGAAGAAATATGGAGAGACAAGGGGTAAGGGAAGACCAACATCCATGGCTCTTCACTTTTCATTCCTTAGCCTTCTCTCCTTTTCGTTTCCTTATCATTTAATTACTTTTAAAACTTTTCTCTCACATTTTCATTTGTCTTATTCAACTTACATGTGCATTGTTTTACATAACATGCATAACCTTAGTTAAGTGTCATGTTGTCTTGCAGATACTGAGTCTTATCCATTCTTGGTTCAAATCCATTTTGGATCAACCCATTAATATAATAATTATCATCTTTTGTGGGTTGGTACCATAGATAGGTAGTGACCATGAATTCCTACCTACCATGATCCCATTGATGTATCAACTGCATCAAAAAAGACATGTTCCCCTTGAGGGATGTATTTTTATTATAAAATTGAGGAGGTGAACATTCCTCAAAATGACATGAGTTTGTGCTATAACATGGCAAGGGTACATATCCCTTTCCCTCTCTCAGGCCTCCCTCATGTACATAATTGTATGGATCAACCTGCTCATATTGTCATCATCATCACCGTCTCTAATTCACACACAATTTTCATTATGTACACACAACCACACCCACAGCCACCCCCTTCCCCCTCCACACATACATACATAAAAAAAATCCATTTTTATTTATTGTTTTTGTTTTAAAAAAATTATGTAAAACATACAAACGCACCTTACAAACTTAGACACACCATATGTGGTGCACCAAAATAATACACACATTATAAAAACCTACCACGCCGATAAAGTGGCTATGGTTTTTATTATAGTTATCTGTGTGAATTCCTACTAGTGCACTTTCTATGCTATGATGCACTGCAAAATGGTACGTCTATACAATATGAACCACCTCAATAATCTGGGAAATTTTTCAATTTTCATAGGATTAATGTTGTGCTTGATATAAATGGAAGCATCGATAATAATGTCTCAGTACATTTCATAGACCACTAGTAATTCAAGTATATTTTAAAATAAAATGCCTCAATGGTGCATTTATAATATTGAGAAGCACTACCCACAATGCTTCGAGATATTACAAAGAGCACTCGAAAACATGAAATTTTATTTATTTTTATGTTTTACTAGTGCACTCAAATTCAAACAACATATCGATAGTGATGTTATTGAAAATTTACAAACACATCATAAAGCATGGAAATTTGTTCAATTTAAATAAGGTATGTTGGTGTGCTTGGTATGCATGAAAGCACAACTAATGGTGCTTTTCTACATTTCTTAGAGCATCAAAATCCATGACATATTTTATAGTAAAACTTAATAGTTCATTTATGATATCGTGAGGCACCGCTGATGGTGCTTCTATTTACCAAGGGCATTGACAAGTCTTATATAACCCATCCATTTTCTCGTTTTTTTTCTATGCATTTGAAACATTAAGAAGCATTAATAACACTCTTTTTTTTAAATTATGATAATATTTAACGGTGAATTCTAGGTCAATCATTTCCCTAAGTACGATATGTCAAGTGTAACTATACATCACACATCACTAATGATGCATCTTGTAAATATATAAGATGCACCACATTTATTTGGTGTGAGTTGAACATTTTGAATGCACAATGCATATTTACAAAAAAAAAAAAATGGCCAATTTAAGTTAAATTATGAATTTTAATCTATTAAAAATATAAATGAGGAGGTAACAAACAATTTATTTGTTCTCTTGCTTGACGAGGAGGTATGATTTCTATGTAGATAAAAATTTAAATGTGTAATTGTTTTGAAAATTTTGAAAACAAACTAATTCCACCAGCAAAGTGAAGGAATCAAGGACTTGAAAAAAAAATAGCATTGACAACGGGGTGGTTGTACATGGATGGTGAGCATCAATGCTTGCATGACTGGAAGCACTACAAGAAATGCACAAAATAAATTATGGTTTGGTAATTTTTTTTTATTTAACCCCGTTTTGGTGCATCACATTCATTGGTGCACTAGGATGTTTTGTGTGCACCATTTTTAAAAAAAAATCTCATGTTGGTCAACAATTTATATAAGTGCACCAGTGAGTATCATTACAATAAAATGCATAGTTGAGTTTTTTAATTATTTAAAAATAAAAACCTATATTTTATATAGCTAAATTTCTTCACCTAATTCAATATGCTGTATATAAGTAATGCATTAGTGCTCCTTAAATTGGTGTGCATTGGTAAGATTTTTATAATTTTTAAAATAAAAACCAATATTGTATAGAAAATACCTAATTCATTTGGTGCATTGTGCATTGTAACACACTGGTTCATTAATATGTTTATAACACATAGAATATAGATTGTTTAAAACTAAAATAAACCAAAATTTGATGTGTTTTATTATTTTATGCAGTGGTGAGTCATATATTTGAGTGTGTTGGTCGTTTTTCCAATTAAAGTGTATCAATGAAAAACCTCCTCTAAAACCTCTTCCTTCCTTTTCTGGCAATGTTTTCTATAAATAGACAAGAGGGAATTTGTTTGGGGAGGTTCTGCAAAAACATCAACTAGAAGATGTTTTCCTTGTAGTACAATGAACCATGTGATGAGTGAACCACCTATATGAGAAAGTTGTAGGTATGCTTAGAAGAGTTGATGGTTATGAACAACAATTTATGTGTAAATAATACAATGAATAAAATAATAATTTTTTATTCACTTTAAATGTGGCAATGGAAGAATAAAGCACTCCATTGTGAGGATTGAAGTCTTTGTGGATAGAGTTGAACTCCACAAAGAATTATTTAGTAAAATAAAGAAGAAATTCCAAAGTTGGAAAAACTTAAAAAGAACCAGAGATAAGAAATATAATGATATGATATATGATGTATTCTTGAAATATAATGAAATGATATGATATATGATGCATTCTTGAAGTGCTCAAAAACATTTTAGTACTAACAAAAATATTCTAGTGGTGAATGAGAATTACTCATTTGAGAAAAAGGTAGAGAATGCTGAGAGAATTCTAAGTATGCAACTAGATATCAAGTCAAACAAGAACATAAGTTATTATAATAACCTTTATAATGAAAGTATAAAAAACAAAAATAATACAAAGACGGAAGAGTATTTATTCTAGGTAAGGGTGGGAAAAACATATTGGACTTTGTAATGGGTCCATATGATAGTGTGCTAGAAATGATGCAAATGGAGTTAAGGTTGGGGTAATATTGGCCAAATAAACGAGCATCTAATGAAGTTATAATATCAATAGGGGCTATAAAGCATGAAAAGTTAAGATGGGTTTGGCTAGAATTGCTTAAGAAAAAGGAGAAATGATGTAAAAGTGAACACAATGCAGAGGAAAATCAAATCAAATATTGTTTTCATATTCAAATGGGATTTGAGGGTATATGAAGACAACAGAGGAATCTACAACAATTATTCAAATGGGATTTGAGGGCATATGAAGACAACAAAGGAATCTACAACAATTTTATTTTATATAAATCTACATGATGTTAAGCAATTTGTTGTAGCAACAAAAGGTGAAGATGTACAAAAAGTTTGACATACTAATGAGGGAGATTCTCTCATATTAAACTTTCTTTTGCTGATAAAAGTAGAGTTGTATGTTTATAAAAGTATCAATTATAAATGTTTATACATGTTGTGGGTTACTACTTAGTGAGGAAATTAAAGCTAATGACCTAATGTGTGGTTGGTAGTGAGCCTATTAAAAAATATCAGCTATGTTGCGAAGTTCAAATCCATGCAGAGGAATTGGAAGGAAAAAGTCCTTAACTCCTCTCTTGCTACATTTTTTATATTTCTTAAGAATGAGGAAGTTATTATATGCATGGGAATGATGGAAAATTCAAGAGAATATTATATCTAGAATGCAGATGATTTGGGATTCATATTGAAAGATAATGCATAGTCCATATAAATATGCTTATGCATACATGTGAAATGGAATATTTCCTAAGTGTAGTATGTTATTATATATGCCATGAATATGACATAATGATTAAATGTGATTGATGATGGTTGTGTAACAAGAAATGGTTCAGAGCATGCTTGAAGATGTTGAAGATATTGTTGCATATGACAACCAACCTCGTGAAGAAAGGATAAGGATAATAAATAACTAGTCAAGGGTTGGTGGAAGGATTAGGTAACATTAGAGATGTTGATGGAAACCATGTAGGTATGGAATTAATTATTATTATATTGAACGTATGCTGGAGGTGTTGGATTACTGAGAGGGGGGGTGAATCAGTAATAGAGTAATTTAATCCTTTTTCACCATAAAATGCAAGTGGTATATCAATGTAGCATTATCATCCAATAGTTGCAAAGTAAATTGACAATGAACAAATGAGCAATCATACACATAAACATACACAATACACCAATGTTTTACGTGGAAACCCAAAGTGGGAGAAAACCACATCATGCTTTTTCTTATATGTATTTAAGAATTACATTCATTGGAAGCACCAACTTCCTTTGTTTTCTAGCTTCAATTGGAAGGAGGCTTCAACCCCCTAGTATCTCAGGCTACAACTTGAGGGAAGCTCCAACTCCCCAATTCTATGGCTACAACTAGAAGGAGGCTCCAACCCCCTAGTTTCTCAGGGTACAACTTGAAGGAAGCTCCAACTCCCCAATTCTATGGCTACAACCAGAAGGAGGATACAACCCCCTATGTTCTTCGGCCACAACCACCTATCCTTGCCCCGTCCAACCACCCTGAAATATAAGTAGAATGATGGAACCACTGTCACACTATCACTGTGAGATACAATGTTGTAAACCCGTACCAATCCACCTGTAATCATCTTGTACCATAAAAAAGTGCATCAACCATGCACCAACCTGTACCTAAACCTGTAATCAAACTGTACCATAAACAAGTGCATCAACCATGCACCAAAATGTACCTCAACCTGTAATCATCCCGTACCATAAACATGTGCATCAACCATGCACCAACCTGTACCTCAACCTCAACCACAATCCCTCATCAATTTCATAATCCAAATCTGATTTGTAACTCTGTAATAGACCTGGTGTATATGATCACATACCTGCAAAGAGACTATCATTTTATCAAACTTTACTTTAGACTCACATGACTAATTTTGGATTAGTCAACAACCCTAAATTGCAATAATCATAACTATGTACCTGTAATGAATAAAGATCTAAAAATAGTACACAATGTTCTTCAGTGTGTTTTATGCAATTCCTCCAAGTGTCATTACTTGGAACCTCTCAGAAAAAAAAGATCTATAGCAAAAATGGCATACCTTGTTGAATTCTGGCTTATTCTAGAGAGCGAACTTGTAGAGCGTACCCCACACACAATATTTATTGTATGGATATGAAAATTGTACACACATACTATGGAATGTACTCTAACCAAAACATTTGGTCTTACTGAATTTGGATCTGTTATGAAGAAGTTATGACCTTTTTACCCGAAATACCTTAGAAATCATCATCAAAAGAATTTAGTCAACCTTGAATTTCATCCTTCTTTACTTCAACTTCCCTTTGAAATTCGGCTTAGATATCCTTTGGTTACCTTAGTCACTCATAGATATTCAATATACTCAAGTGTGATTTAAATTAGAGAGCCTTGCCTCTTATTTATACTTTCATGTAGCTTCCTCAAGGGGTTACCTTTTAACCATCTTAACCCACTTTCCTTATTTTAGGGCTAACCCACTTCTAACCACTTATCCACTAAGTATTTCTCCATTAACTTTATCATTGAAATAATTTATTTTGTATCCACTTTTACTTATAGTACACTCATCACTTCACTTTATTATTTACCTTTTAAAATCTCTTAAACCACTTTCCTTATTTTAGAGCTAACCCACTTCTAACAACCTGTCCACTTAGTAATTTCTCCATTAAATTTATTATTTAAATAATTTCTTTTGTATCCACTT
>SNQJ01S0155388.1:0-22451 GCA_010110895.2 Picea sitchensis
ATACTTTAGATGAAAACCCAATGATCCACCACAAATCTGAAATCAATCATTTTCCATCTATTGAAATTCAAGCTCAAATTACAACAATGACATCATAACTCTTTTCTTCTATTACATGAACCTCCATTACAAAAGAATGATCATAATAACAATTGGCCTTTCTCATAGACCTATGAGGCTTACTTATACATGAAAAATCATTGAGGAGTGGATGGGACTGAATCCCAATGCTCATATTTCAAATTTTACATTTTTAGGCATAAATCCCAAAAATATTGTAATTTGGGCAGATTCGAGTTAGGGATCCACCCATATTTTCCAACTTAATTCTCATTTTGAAAACGTGCCCTTGTTTTACTCAATTTTCCACATTTTAGAAAAAACTCATTTAATGTAATTGCTATATCTGATGCCATCTACACGAAAATCGAGGCACAAGTTGGAAGTTTGAGATTTTTGCTAATTTTTGAAGAATCATTCCCCCTGAGTTGGAGGTCCACACATTTTATATGGGTGAATTCTGATATATGTTTCCACATGTAAACGTCATTCTGGACAAAACCCATGTCCTCGATTTTCTTCTATAACCATTTCAAATTTTCAAATTATTTCTAGTACCAGAATCTTGTTGATGTTGGTACCGGACGAGCACAACAAGTGTACCGGACGAGCACAAAATTGGTATCAGATGAGAAGAGTATTGGATGGCATGGAGTTTGGGTACCGTATGACTATGAAGGTATCGGTTGGCTATAGAACCTTTTGGTACATGATGACTTGGAGTGTGAGTACCAAACAACCTGGAGTGTGGGTACCAGATGACTGTGCAGGTATCGGTTGTCTGTAGAACCTTCTGGTACCAGATGAATTGGATTGTGGGAACATATTGTTTTGACATAGAAACATAGGATCAAACCATCATCAACAAAACTATTGTATAATCATCCTTTTAATTACTAAAAGTATGGAAAATTATGTATTAACCACATAGGATGAATAACATCAGATAATGGAGGTTTATGGTGTAATTAGGGATATATTATGGACGAAATGCAGGGAGAAGGTGTAATTATGAGTGTATTTGTATGATGAAAAATATGACAAAACTGGATCCCAACTCATCCCCAAACCCAAGGATTTTCATGTCCTCATGCAAACAACATGAAGAACTTATGATACTCTGCTTATAGATTTATGTGACATTGTTTCTTTTGTGTAGGTGTTGGTTCTTGTGGAATGACACTTTGGAAACTATCATGGATTGAATTTCAAATAGATAAACAAATTATCATAAAAAATGGAGGACAAGCAGTGGATGGGGTATCAGAGTGATGGTGAATGGTGTGCATGTGGAAAATGGTTTATAAAATGATGGTGATGGTGGTCGTATGAACTTGTACGCCTTTATACTTTGTATCTTACATCAATTTTAAGACCAATATTTCCTTTGTTGTTCTTTGTTTGTATAAGAAACAATGATTTTATCCTCTTTGAGATGGCTTAAGAATGCTTTATGATGTACAAAGAGAAGACACTATAGATGTTGCTTTGTATTTTTATACCACATATTTCATTTTCATTATGTGGTCTTATCATCAGATTATATTGTTAATTATGACAAGTGGAGTGAAGATGTAAGGTTTACTGAGTAGTTGTGATAATTCTTAGTGGAGTGTGGAGTGGGTAATAATGGTTATGCATCATGTTTTCCAAGTTCTTAGTAAATTAAAAATATTTGTACCAGTTTTACCTCAAGTTACCCTTTCTTTGAATTCTAATGCATGTTGAAGTGGAAACTATGTAGATCAGGACGAAATGTCTGTAGAATCATGATGTAGACTACTGAAATTTGAAGATGAAGTGGACCAAGCCTGAGAATTGATGGATATCTAGGAGAGAGTTGATGAATGTTGATCTGCTGAGATTCCTTATGTCTCTCTCTCCCCCATGCCTGTTGGTTTGCATGTCCTCATGCAAACTCTTATTAGCACAAAAGAATGTTGCAAGATGAAAGAGGACTATGTGGAATGGTTGCATGTGGACTGAAGGATAGAAATTAAGTATGTTGAAGATGAGAGATGATGAAAATATCCTGGAAAAAGTGCCCTAGAAAAATATTTAAATTTATGTACTTTTGGTACAACAACCTATTGGTTTATGTACCAGCAGTACCGGAACAGAAAAAATCTAAAAGAACTTAAACCAATACTGTTATTATGAGAGAATAAATATGCATTGATGTCATGCTTGAAGAAACAACCAAAACTTAAACTTTATTCATGCTTACAAATTTGGAAATGAAATTCAAAATATTACAAGCATAAAGGAAATTCCTAAATTACTTATTACACATGATTTCATCAATCATTAACAGTTGTATTCTCAAGAAACCATGTTAATTATGATGGGGTATTTTTTCTCTCATCCTTGAACAGGAAAACACGAGGAGATAAGTGGTCTTTAATAAGTGAGAAACTGATAGGAAACTAGTCATCCTTGTTTAATTTCTCAAAGAATTTTTGTCATTCAAGTGACATTGATAAAGTTCGCATTTGAGTTTATTAGACTCCTACACTTATGGGTCCCACCTCTAGGAAAATGACATCCTGGGTAGGAATGATGGGGTCTTAAGACCATCTTACAAACATTCTCAAATGAAAATTAGATGAGGTTCATTAGCCTTGTGTTCAACCATGCATGCTTCTTCTTAAGAATTTACACAAGTAGATTGTTCATACAGACAAATATAGATTAGGCATAATGAAAGACATCAAAATCAGAACCCATTTCCAACAAGCCTGTTCAGTACTCTGATGGGGTAATTTTGAAATCTAAGAAATATCCTTCCTAGGCAGAATGCCCCATTGGCCATGAGCCTGTTCAGTACCCTGATGGGTTTTCCTAGTTATACCACAGGCCGTTACCCGCTGCCAACATACCTATTCAGTATCCCGATGGTTTATCCTCTTACACCCATTTTCCATCGAAGGCTCTTGTCGCAATCTTTACCCTTAAGATAAAATTTATAGATTGCTTTTGCATGGGTGAATGAGGAAGCATCTTTAAAAACATTTTTACAGGATGGGATGGTATTGAGTTGGAATATATTTTATAGATTGCCCATAAAATATTGTTCATATTAAAAATAGACTTATGTATTGAGATTAGTCGAAATACATATCATGGCCAAACTTACTTAATATGTGGTGGATGAGGCCATGAGAGAATGACCTAAAGGTGCCTTTAGTCCCCAAGTTCATCTTCTCCATATAAGATTGTGTTCCCTCACAAGTAGAAGTTTCATTCACTCTCCTGCTATTATTTCATAATAATGCTTGAATAACAAGTTCTGATAGGAAACTAAGATGTACAAGTTACCTATGGGCATCATTATGCAAACCTTAAAGTTTTTGTAAATCCCCATAATATTTTAAATATTAGGCTTATGAGAAACTGCTATTATTAATAATCAGAAATCTGTATGTAATAATAAGAAGAAATATCTTAAGTTATTTTGGTTGTTGATGTTAGATCACCAATATTATCTTCATCTCATTTCATTTATTTGAAAAGAAACACAAAAAGATGTTGCATTTATTTAGAACTAGGTTAACTGACATGCAACTTTTACTCTATCCTATCTAAGAACAGGAAATCATATTTCGCATGTAAGAATATTTCCAATGTAACCATGTGCACAACAGGTGTAGAAATACATTCATACTCGGGTTTGAAAGAGAAGATTTAATGTATACCATAGTATGAAGAACCAACTTCTTTGGTGATGATGTGAAGAGTTGTTGAAGAAGAGAGTGGTGCTTCAATGTGATAGTCATATGGAACCATAGTTGAATGTAATATTAATGTTCTTGGTTCACTTCCTTATTTATACCACTCTCGATGTCTCCCTCTATCATTCCATGCATATCATCTTCTTTCGAATATTTGGTCTCGTCGGTGCATGGAGGATCTTCAGAAAGGAATATAAAAAACTCCTCGATCTCAGGTTCTAATGGTGGCTCTCCATCAAATGTGGCCCATGGTTCTTTAATCTCTCCTATAGGTTGGAAAGGGTGATTACAAAAGGATTTTATATCTTCTTGTGGATGTATCTCATCGAACTCTTCTTCTTCTATCATTTCCGGAGAGGAAGATAGGTTCTTGACTACTGTCAAGATTTTCTCTTCCTAAGAGGCAAAGATCCCAGTTACCGCTAGGATTTGAGAAAGTTCTTCCAAACTCTTGATCATATTTGTGTTCTTGTTGTTGGTTTATGGGTGCCATTTCACACATGGATTAGTGTAGAGGGGGCGGTTCTTACAGTGCCCAAAAACTTTAAAAAATCCTAAAGAAATAAAAAGAAGAAAACTAAAATAAAATGTAAGAAAACCAATTATATACTCAAAGCGTCACCGTCCTACTAGGACCCTGTTGTCACCAAGTTATCTTGTCTTCTCATATATAAAAAAAATGGCTAATTCTAATAAAACACACATTCTAACTACTAAAAGGAAGAGGACAAATTAACTTTTGAGATATCCCACTAAAGTAGATGCGTGGGATCTTCCCTCACGTCTTACCATCTTCTCTTCTCCCTTAGGTCATCCTTAAAATCACACCACACTTGCATGAAAAGAAACACACTTGCAAGAAAGGAACACTCAAGGATTTGGAGAAATAAAAGAAATCTACTTATGCTCTAAACCCTTTAGCACCTCCCTAACAACGATGCCAAAATGTTGGGCTAAATATATGCACTTTTAATTCCCACATTTAATTATCAGCCATGGCTCATAATCTTTGAGGTGCAAGCATAGTAAACGCGGGATCAGAGCCTAGTCTATCCTAATCTAAATCCGACAAAACAATCTTCAAACCCACACTGCAGGAAATTAACACTAAGGATTCATCACTGAGACATAGGAATAGCTTAGTGCTATAAAGGACTAGATCACAGTCTTTCATGTACTCGGGGTGATGTTCGTGTGATTAATCGTGAGTATCTTACCTAAGTTTTATGTCCTTCAATGATTATTTCTTAAAGTGGATCCACACTTAAATGCAATAAAAGAAACATGCAAATGAAAATGAGTTGAAATGACAGGAAATAAACTAACACCTTGGGAAGAATTCCAACGTGGCAAGGCCATATCTCACAAGTTAGACCTCTAATATTCCCTTTGGTGATTGAATCTATGTGAAATTAAAGTGCAAGGAACTCAAAATCATCAATCGCAATCAATACCAAACTAGCCTAATCTAACAATCATCAAATGTACTCAATATTGAAATTCTAGTACTGAAATCAGAAACTAGTGGAAAATGGTACCAAGATCTAAAACAAGTCAACGATCCTTACTAAAAACTTATTCTCAAAATCTAATAATTTTAATCCTTATCGTGTTGTCTTCAAAATCAACCAAAACATCAAACCATAAAACATAGAAATGACTCTTCTCATTTAAATCCACTTAGTACTCAAGCTCTTCAGAAAACAAATGGAATCACCCAAAAGACATTTTACATCACTCATCCATTTACTATAAAATTCCACAAACTCAATTTCAAATATTGTTGTTTGTTGAATTGATGCTCAGCAAAATATAATCACAACCTTCTTCTCAAACTCCTAACCGGTTCCAACTCAAGAATAATTTCATGTGTGTTAAGAATCAATGCTCTGTTTTATTAATTTGATTCACCTTGAAATCCTTAAACTGAAATCAGAGATCACATGTGTTTTATGATTATCCCATGCAAGAAATAAAATCAATTTCCCACCACACAATGCATCTATAGAAAATCTACCACATTGAGAAGAATCAAAGTCTGAGCTAACCAATAAATAAAATTAACATAAATCAATTACCAAACTAAATATAACATTAACAATCAACTAATCTTTGAATCAATTAACAATGCAACAAAAATCTCTCACACAGAGATAAACTAACATATACATAACAATGAATTAAACAAATCTAACAAACAAATATAAATGAGAATCACATTACCAATCTTGAGGGGCCCTCCCAAGATGGCAATTGATGATAGAGATACTTCATATGAAAACCCAATGATCCACCACAAATATGAAATCAATTATCTTCCATCTATTGAAATTCAAGCTCAAATTACAACAATGGCATCATAACTCTTTTCTTCTATTACATGAACTTCCATTACAAAAGAATGATCATAATAACAATTGGACTTTATCATAGACCTATGAGGCTTAATTATACATGAAAAATCATTGAGGAGTGGATGGGACCGAATCCCAATGCTAATATTTCAAATTTTACATTTTTAGGCAAAAATCCCCAAAATCTTGGTTTTATTGTAATTTGGGCAGATTCAAGTTAGGGATCCACCCATATATTCCAAAATAATTCTTATTTTGAAAAAGTTCTCGCGTTTTACTCAATTTTCCACATTCTAGACAAAACCTATTTCGTATAATTTCTATATCTGATCCCATTTGCACGAAAATTGAGGTGAAAGTTGGCAGTTTGAGATTTTTGCTAATTTTTGTAGAATTCCCTCTGAGTTGGAGGTCCAAACATGTGAGCTAGGTGAATTTTGACTAATGTTTCTGCATGTAAACATTTTTCTGGACAAAACCCATGTCCTCTATTTGCTTCTAGAAGCATTTCAAAATTTTGAATTATTTCTAGTACCAGACTGTTGTTGATGCTGGTACCAGACAAGCGCAACATTGGTACCAGACGAGCGTAGAATTGGTACCAGACAAGATGAGTACTGGATGACATGGAGTGTGGGTACCAGATGACTTTGTAGGTACTGGTTGATTGTAGAAACTTCTGGTACCGAATGACTTGGAGTGTGAGTACGAGATGACCTAGAGTGTGGGTACCGAATGACTGTGCAGGTATCGGTTGACTGTAGAAACTTCTGGTAACAGATGAATTTGAGTGAGGGAACATATTGTTTGTACATAGAAACATAGGATTAAACTATCATCAACAAAACTATTGTATAATTATCCTTTTAATTACTAAAAGTATGGAAAATTATGTATTAACCACATAGGATGAATAACAGGAGATAATGGAGGTTTATGGTGGAAGTAGGGATATATTATGGATGAAATGCAGGGAGAATGTGTAATGATGATTGTATTTGTATGACGGAAAATATGAAAAAATTGGATCCCAACAGTAAATACACTTTCTTCATCCTAGATATCCCACATACATATGCTTTCTACATACTAAACAACCCGCATACCTCCAAAAGTTGCAAAAATTAAAAATTTGCAAGGAATTTAGTGGAATTTATGGGATATTGGAGGGTTCCCAACCAATCCACCTGCTATAGCCCATCCCTCGACCGAATAACTATCCTTTTTTCATATAAAAGGAGGTCTTGGGGTCTCATTCCACAACCAATAATTAGAACGGTGAAAATCTTCCCAAATTCCCTTCCTTTCCTTCCCCAAGAATTTGCAGCCTTTTGTGAGTTATTGCCTCAAATTCCCCTCTCTAGCCCCTTTTCTTCCATACAATCCATTCCCTTAACTTTGAGGTGATCATTATATTGTGAGAAGAGGCTTATTGAAGGTGCACTTGGATCATTGTTATGAGGATCTCAGACTAGGTTCGTCGAGCGTCAACCTACAAAGGTTGCAAGATTCAATCTTTGATTAATGAATAAAATAATCTCTTTTCCCTGTCCCAAATGATCATGTTTATGAATCTTATTTTATTTATACATAAAAATTTATATCTAACCTTAATTTATGAATATAAATAACATGTGTGTAGCCTTGTTTTCCTAGTTGTGGATGCAAGTCATCTTTGGGAGGAGACATGCAGTCTCAGGAGCTACAGAGCTTGAGGAGATCACTACCAAATGTTGGATGAAATGTACGGTTTCCGACTGACTCTTTCACTATTTTGGAATGCTCTAGGTAGTGTATAAATTATATTGACTTTTAGGGAGTCATTTAATCTGTCTATACTTTAAACCCTGGTATAGTTATAGGGGGATTTTCCCACTAGAAGAATTGGCGACTCCGCTAGGGAGTCTCTCTAGGGTTTTTTAGAGGGAGGTTTTTTGGGTTTTTAATTGGATTCTTGATTTCCTTTTGAGTTTCAATCAATTTTACTGAGTCTTTTAAGGGTTTCTGGTCACATGCAAGGTGCATACCAACTTTCCCTGCCCTGTTAGTCTGCCTAGTCTTTTTAGTTTTTAAAGGTCTCAGAGGTGTACGTGTGTTGTTTTGGTTCAGCTCACGTACATACATTCTCTACATAGTAGAAAACCTGCGTACATACACAGGCTTGTGTTGCAAAAACCTGTGTCTCTGTGTCTTGAAAGTGTTTTTTTAACAAAGAGAAACTTGTCTCTTTCCTAATAGAAATTTAGGCTTCTCGGGACTTTCTTGAACTAGTCAGAGTCTTTGTCTTTGGCCATAGCTTGGATTAAAGTTTCACTTAACTTGTTCCTTAGTTTTCTTATGTTTTCCCTAAGGGTTTAGAGTGGATTGCCAATTTTTATATCCTCCTTTCGGTTTCTTGTTTGAATCCATGCGTTTACACAGTTGGCTTAGGGTCTTTATCAATCTTGGTTTCAGTTTTCCCTTTGTTCCTATTTCTTTCTTTGAAAAACAAAAAAAGTTTTTACTTCAGTTTTTCTTGTCAAAGCAGTTCAAAAAATCAAAAAAGAATTTGTTTCCTTGCATTTAGTTTTGTAAAGTAATCAAGGTTTTTCTTTGTAGAAGAAAACGAGTCTTTGTTTCAAACTTCTTTTTGATTTCCTGAAATACTAGTTTTTCTTAGTGAAACAAAATCACTTTTTAGGAAACTTTTAATTACAATATCTTGAAACGTTGTTTAAAAAAGTTGAATTTTACAAAGAGCTTTGCAATCTTTGCTTTAAGTTTGAAGTATCTTTTTCATTCAAACACTTTAAATTTCTCTTCCTTATTCATCTCTTCATAACAACATCAGTTGCATGATCACACCCTTTGCGTAAATCAAGCCTTAAAATTAATGCTTAACTTAAAATATATTAGACATTCTGTTTGTAGGGTTCATCGATTAGTTTAGGGTTTTAGCGCCTTGAATTAGGTGTGAAGAGGAAACTCTTCAAGGCCATTTTAAAACAAACATTGGAGTCTGAGATATGGAGTTTCTTAAGTCCAACGTCATAAGATTTATCTAGGATCCCCCTCTAACACATGGGATAAAAATGAGGTCACGTGAGGAAAGGTAGAGGAGATAACCCCTCCAGAGTCAGACTGAACGTAGTGGGGATTTTATATTGAGGATCTTTCTCGGGAAAAATACCGATCTCATTTTCCTGCAGAGCTTCGTGGACCTTGAATCCGTTTGAGATCCTTATTTGTCTTCCGAACCAATTAATTTTGACACCCTTGAAGGGCTTTAGATTTGTTATCCTTCTCATTACGATTTTCCTGACTGTCAACTGTACCTGCTTGGTGACTGACTGCGAGTTGGAAACTTAGTTGCCTATATTTTATGTACTTACACATGTGACTATGGGGTTATACTGCGGTACATAGGGTGCACTTCAGATTTCACTTCGTAGAGTATACCTGGTAGTTTCTTCCATGGTCAAGTTTCACTTGCACCAGTTAGTTTCTCTAGTGTCGATTGGCGTAACCGTCCTTCCCACTAGGTAGTCGTCTGCTTGATTTTCCTTTAGGAAATTTTAGTGTGTGCTCTATGCTCCCTATTTTTCCATAGTGAGTTAGTCAGTAATTTCTTTGGGTATCTAACCTAAGGTGGTAGACCACCCACTCCACCAGTCATGAGAAATTTTTGGTCTTCCACTTAGAAACGTGGAGCCGCCTCTTTATAGGCATTATTTTTATACCACTGGTTCACCAGAATCAGTGTGTGAGACATTTAAGGACTTGAACAATCCCACAAGGGGGGAACTTGTTCATAAGACATTCATGGATAAATTTCCTAATGAAACCAACCAAGGAACCCCTTCACAAGGGGATTTTTGTGCTTTTCCTTTCTTTAGAAATGTTGGTGTCCCTTTGATGGCCACTTTGTACATTCCTTGGTTGAATGTGGAACTACCGGTTTGGTTGGGTACCACTCCAAATGTTCTGAATTCTCTTGCTTCTTCTTAGTTAAGAACCTTATGTCATGAGCATCATGTTTATGTTCCTTTGTCAACAAATTCTTCTCCTCCTCCTTCTGCCTTCTCTGGTGAAAGTATATCTACTAGTAACCGAAAGTCTAAATGAAATAAACAGAGGAAGAATCAAAAGAATAAATCACCAACCTCTGCGAGTCATATTGGAGATAGGTCATCAACCTTTGCAAGTCATGTTGAATACCAACACCTAGCCTCTGCAATTCATGTTGGGGGTAAAACACCAACCTCTGGTATTCATGTTGGAGATAGGTTGTCAACCTATGCAAGTCATGTTGGGGGCATGAACCTAGTCCCTACAAGTCATACTAGAGTTCAACAACCAACCTCTGCTTGTCATGTTGGAGAGTTTTCAACAACTGATGTGAGTCATGTTGGGGGAAAGAACCCAACCTCTGTAAGTCATGATGGAGGGAAAAGTCCAAGCACTACTATTCATACTGGTAATAGGTGTGTAGCCTCTGCGAGTCATGTTATTGACCAATCAACAACCTCTACAAGTCATTTTGGAGATGTGAAACCAACTACTTCTAGTCATGTTGGGGGCATTGATTCTATTGAGAAACCTAGAGAGATAATATGTAAGCCTAAGTTCCCTTGTAATATTTGCAAGGGAGATCACCTTACTCATCTGTGCCTTGGAATCCTAGAGGCACGAAGATTGTGTTCCCTATCTGTAAGATCTTTTAATAATGATTCTTCTCAGGTTTTTTCACAGTCTATTCAGCTAGTGGTTGAGAAAGTGGTCATGCCGATGCAATATCCAGTTGATCCCACTCCTATTTTTGGGGGTGATGTGCCTTCAAACCATGTGGTCTTGCAACCTATTCATCTAGTGGTTGAGGAAGTGATAGTGCCGATGCAATCTTTAGCTGATCCCAATATTCTCTTGGAGAGTTTCGATTCAACCAAATTGGTCATACCGATGCAATCTTCATTTGATCCCACTCTTCTATTGGGGAGTGATGTGTCTACTGACTATGTTTTTATCATTTCCAGTTAGTACTTTTAGAACAAGGGGGAATTTCGCTCACTTTGAGCACACCCCCTCAAAGTACTAGGATGGTTTCCTTTGATTGGAATGACCTTGTTGATCCTCATTTTCTTCTTCTACACCCTTTCAAATAAGGGTTCAATTTAATTCAAAAATCATTTACCGATGTATTGTAGATGAAGGATCCTCCGCAAGTATTTTATCCTCCTCGGTTTGGAAAGATTTGGGTTCTCCTAAGCTTTTGACTACTTCACATGAGTTGTTGGATTTTAACAGACATCCTAGTGAATATTTGGGGATTATTCCTTAGTTGCCTATCTCATTAGGTGGGGAGACTATCCTTGTCGATGTTATAGTGATGCAAGGCCCATTAGATTTCAATATGATTCTTGGGCGTGATTATGTATATGCTATGAACATTGTGGTGTATATTCTCTATTGTGTAATGCATTTCGCTCATAATGGAGGCATTGTCAATATCAACCAGATGGCATATGATAATCACCATCCTAATTCGATGTTAGTTTAAGTTGCCCCTTTATATGTTCCTAGTATTCATGTAGACTCTACCCTACCACAGGTAAATTATGTGGCATCTTATCCTCGGTGTTTAATTGCTCCTGAGCAAGAACTTTTTCACTCATGTTTTCCTTCCAGAGACTTGGTCTCAGGAATTGATCCATTGGTTTATCTAATGGGGGAATGGGAGCCCTTGCTTCCCCTCTTGGTCCGAGTGATCTCGAGTCTCCTTTTGAGTCTGATCTCATTGCTTGTAGATCCTCAAGCCATTGTTCTTGTGATTCTTCACTGATAGACTCCGTTAGTCCTGGCTAGAACCTCCATCGTCATATGTAATATGGTCAGTTTACTTCACCCTTTGGGGTTGTCGACCCTCCTCGTTTGCGTGATTTATCGGATTTTGAATTTCCTTCGGATGAGGCTATCCTTGAAGCCATGACTATAGTTTCTATACCATGGGAAGACTTACACTGGGGTTTGTGTTTTCTGCCATTTTGGGAGACTTTGTAGGTTGACTATAGAAGAGAATCTTGGTCAGATCCTAGCAACGAACTCTACCTGAACTACTACCATGCATGAGCCATAACAATGTACAATACCTTGTATATATTTTATAGTACAAGTTTGTTGTTTTCAAGTTTTGTATTCAGTACCACATCTTATTTTCTGAAGTTTCTATCTATATCATATTTATTAACTTCTAGATGAGTGTTATTGGCCTTATATACAGGATCTTGGAGACATTTGTTTTTACATTTGTTCATCATATCGATCCGTTCTGACAGGTATTGACCTCAAAACTGGCATATAGGTTATATTTTTTCCTACTTTCATTTTTTCATTATCTGTTTCCTAGTTCATTTTTCCTTAGGATCGACCCCACTGAAGTGTGACACAGAACCTTCTCTATATCTTTAGAAGTTTCCTAGTTAGCTGGTAGAGCCTACTTCTACATGGATTCCCTAGGGAGATCGTTTGCTTCATTTTGGTGACCATGTTGGCATTTTTGACTATATGCTTGGGAGTCCTTGATTATTACTATCATGATTACATATCGAAGCCTCATTATTTTTTCTAATCATAATTTGTTTCCTTACCCTAAGGACTCCCTAATGAGAACGCTTTGTTGTCTTTCAAGCTCGCTTTAAAATTTGAAAGCAACATTCAATGAGACTGCATTTATTATTTTTTATCTTGTCTGGATTACTTGAGAAAATTAGCTCCCTAGAGTCTTCTTCAAGCCCTTTTAAGACTCTAAAAATGAAAATATTGTTGAGCGATCTTGTTTCCCTTCATGCTCACCAAACATAAATTTGAAGGCACATCTGTCTGATGATAGTTTACCCATTTTTCGGTTAGGATGACTAATTTTACGAGTAAAGGTATGCTCTAGGAACTTCAGTTCACTAGAAGAGTATTCACAGACATAAGTTTAACCCTTTTTTAGGCCCGAGGGACTAAATTTTTGAAAAAGGAACATTCTCTTTTTTTTTTGCTTTATCACCTTTTTCAGGCCTTGGAGATTACTTACAAAAAGGAACCCCCCTGGAGTCCATAGTTAAGCTCTATTCAGACTCCCTAAAATTTAAAAGATCATCGAGTGACCTTATTCCTTTACACTCATTAAATTGGTCCAGAAGAACATCCATTGGCATGAGTTAACCATTTTTCCAGCTAGTATATTATTGCAGAAAAATGTACGCCTCAAGAGATTCGTCTTGTGGGGAGAGTTCTCCTTGGTTACTTTTATACTTTTTTGGGATAAGGATACTAAAATCAAAAATATATTGTGATTCCATAGTTAATCTCTTTTCAGACTCCTTAAAATTGAAAAGATAGCCAAGTGAAATTTGTTAGACAACTGAGAGGGGGGGGTGAATCAGTTGTTACTGAGCTTAAACAATTATGCTTCTTTTAAAAACTCTTTGCAGAAACATTGAATGATGATCACAATAATGCATAGAAATAAACACAGGCACATTCAACATCAGTCACATATATGAGAAACACAGAGACATATATTTTCCAAGGAAACCCATACAGGGTAAAAACCTCTTTTTCTTTATATGATAAGTAATAATTACATTCTTTACATTATCATACATATGAGCACCAACTCATAATGAGGCTACAACCTATGTTTAGCAAGCTGCAACTTGATGAGAGCACCAACTCTCTGTTTTCTCTAGCACCAACTAGAAGGAAGCACCGAATCCCTGGTTTCTCTAGCACCAACTAGAAGGAAGCACCAACTCCCTGTGTTCAACCACCCACTTGAACCTCTGAGGACAACTATCCTCCCTAGGACCTCCCAACCACCCTGAAATATAAGTCTTTGGATCTTAAACTTACTACAGTGATATAATGTTCAATAATGGCTTACCCAACTTATCATTGTTTTGTTGCATCTCGTTGCTCTTTCTGCCACACAGCCTTTCTGCACATCTCACTTGCACTGTCTGTTCTTCTGCGATTTATCCTCAGTGCACCATGTCCATTCACTGCACAGTTCCTCTTCAGATCAATTCAGCTACTGCACAATCTTCCTTCTTCCCGCATGAATCACTTTACACATCAACAAACACCACCACTCGCACAACAACAGCTCCCACTTCTATTCTCTGTGCCGTGTATTTATAGCTTCTGTGCACCTTTTGCATGCAATGTTCTCTATGCCTCTGCATACAGACTCTGCGTTGTTATCCTCCACCTCTCGAGTGCTCTATCTGATCATCATCATGACTCTTCAGCTTCTCTGGTGGTTCGTCCCGCGTGTCCAGCATCACTGTATGTTATCCTGAGATTCCTCATCTTCTCTAGTAGTTTGAGACTCTTCGTCTTCTTTGTGACAATCAAACTCACTTTATCTGTTTCAGTTACAGGCCTCAATGCCCATCCATCTGTCAATCCCTTCTAAGAATAGTCTTCCTTCACTAGACAGATCTTGTAGACTCTTCATCTCCTCTGGCGATCACACATCGGTCTCTTCGACTTCTCTAGCAGACATCATCAAAGGTTTCTAGCCGTCTCACTGCGTCGTGCCTCAGTAGCCCTCCGATCTTGTTTAAATTCATCTACATCGTTGGATATGTGGCGAGCAAATCTAGACGGTCAGTATCTGTGCTCCCAGATCTACGGTTGGGATTAGATTACGGATCCCCTTGCCGATCATCTTTAAAGCCCGGAGGGTCGGGGTGAACATCACATCTCTCAAAGCGGTCGAGTTAAAGCACCTACCTGGATCAACTGGCTCAGCGATTCCGGTTGCGCTGTAATGCTTTTAATATGGGGGGTCCGGAATGATTGGAGTATTGACAAAGGGCCCCACTCTGTCGTGTAACCTTCCGGAATGGTGGAGTATTGACAAAGGGCCCCACTCCTGTCGTGTAACCTTTTGTATCATTCTCCACCTGACCGTGCGACAAGGCTCAGCTCCTTCTTGTCCTCTCGAATCCCCGATTTCCGATGAGCTCCTTCTCTATGAGCTAGCCCCTACCGGCTATGCCCTAGTCCATACGACCGCATACCATAAGACCGCAGCCTTATATCCCTCTATTGGGGTTTCGACGTTTTCAGTGTCGAGATGCACATGTACTCGGAACCCCCAATTCTTTGATCCCCGATGTGCTCCTTTCCTGAGATTTAGCCCCTTCCGGCTACACAATGGTCCATGTGACCTGCTATCACGTGACCGCCACCATACCTCTCGTCTGGGTTTCGGGGTTTACGATGTCAATGTGCATATTCCCCTTTGACCCGTGATATGTCGATCCCCGACTTCCTCCGTACTCCTAACATGCGTCCCACTGAATGGACGGTCCATATTCTGCGTCGGGGTTTCCTCTAAGGATTTCCCCGATCCTTCGTCCACGGGAATACCAATTTGTCGATTCCCGATACGCTAGTCCTCCGACGGCTCCCGGCCTTTGACCTGCCACCTGTCCTCCACTGACTCCTAGGTGGCCCACACGCTATATGCCTTATCGGGAAATCGTGTATAGTGATTTCGCGATGTCTGATGCAATTGTTCACGGGACTCGTGAAACTCCGATTCCTGATTCTCTGATGAAGCCTCCTGTCGAGCTTCTCCCGATGGCGCCCAATCCCTGCCATGCGTCCTTCCAAATGGACGGTCCCGATTATGTCGGTATTTCACACATCGCTCAATCGGCATTCCTGATGTCAAGTGACTTTGTCATTTCAAAGTCCCGATCCTCGATGCCTCTCCATTGACTGGAATCAACGGTTTAGATTCAACCTTAATCTGACGGTGGTCGGGTCCTGCGCTTGGATCTAACAGCTGAGACCTGTCCTCCTCTTTAGTGCGCTCTTCTTGTCAATATTCAGATCTGACGGCCCTCATGCTGTTGGGAATTTTGGATGGGATCCAACGGCTATGGATATTTGTCTTCCTTCTCCTCTACAAAATCTTGTATATTGAGATTTGTTGCGCGCGTTTTCCTCAACGCTGTTCCTCCTGTGCTTTCACGTTCGAATCCCCAAGGGTTATTATCCTTCTTATCCTTCCATCTCCACTGTTGTACTTGCCATCAATGACAATCATACACTACTTGGTAAACATTTGCCAACAAAATTGTCTTTTTCACACTCGTTAAAATGGTTTTGAAAAAATGTCTTTTCAGTACAATTTTAACCCTTTTTCGAGCCGATTGGAATAACTACAAAAAGGTACTCCTTGGAGTCTTCTTTTGTGTATTTTCATACTCTCTAAATGTGAAAAAACTATCGATCTTACCTTCTCTAGGATTGTAAAAATTTGCATAGAAGTGGTCTTACTGTGTCATGCCTAATTGCATTGCAGGTCTCATATTTGTGTCTTTGGCCTAATGTCAGCTCCATGTTTCTCTTAACAGAACCTTTGAAGGATTCCTTATAAACAATACTTGCAACACTTCTTGCCTCTGCGAGCTGACACCTTGACCCATGGAGGAATTTTCCCCGAGTGTCCTTATCTTGCACATGTCTCCTTGCCTTGAGAATTAGTATGTATGTTCCATGCGCTTGGAACCATTTTTCTATCTCGCGACACTCGTTCCTCCATTTTAACATAGCATTCTTTTATTCCTTTTCAAGCTCATTTAAAAATTGAAAAAAACAAAATTAATCAAATATTCCAAAAAGAGGGGACGAGAAATATACATTATTTTTTCGACAGTAAAGAGAGTCTCCCTTCGACAAAGCACATCCTTCCATTTGTTCGTCAAGCATTGGGATCTAGTATGAACTTAGGAAGTTGTTCTTGCTACATAGAGCAATGTCCTCCTCTATTTGTTTACTCTTCCAAACATATGGATAGTTTTTGGTGCCTCCTGCATCATGAACTTATGTCAATGTCATGTTTCCTGAGCCTGATCATATTTCATTTCCAATGGAATTTTTACCCAACCTGAGTCAGTCTTTCTACATTTTTTCTCTTGACTTTCACGAGTCGACCATATCGAGATTCCAGTCAAGTCCAGATTCAAAATCGATGAAGTTCTCTGCCTGATCATCGAAATCTTCTAGTTTTTTTCCCGACGAATTGTTGAAGACCTCAGAGTAGTGAGTATTACACTCCATTATAATACTACCTGATCTTTGAATATCTTAAAGTTGTTTCTCGAGCTATGAAGACTTCATCTCCAACCACAAGCATCACTAGCTTCTTGAAGATACATATATCTTCGACTGATTTTGGGATGTAGATCCGCTATGTATTTCTCATGGCTACGCTTTATATAGTTATATGACATGGATATGCAGTGTATTTGATTGGAAGCCATGATTTATTTCATCCCGAGCATGGGTATTCCTGCCTCAGAGAGACGCTTGTTGTTTTGCAAATGGCACTTCCTGAACTCTAGTCTCGGGCTCACTCGATTTCGTGCATTCTCACTAGTGAAGATGTTGTAATGTATTTTGACCATCAGTTTCTCTTCTAACCCCATACATTAGGGGGAATTTTTTATAGACCTAAAATTCCCTACTCATGCATACATGGCATTGGACTTCTTACTTGCGTAATTTTCTAAGTCATTGTTGAGGAACTCTATTTAGAAAACAAATTTTTAGAGCATGTACATGCCCTACTACACTATTGCCCACATACATACGCTTGTTGCATGATAGACATCTTACGTACATATTCTTGTTTCACACTAAACAACCTGTGTATACCTCCAAAAGTTGCAAAAATTAAAAAATTGCAAGGAACACGGTGGAATTTACGGGCTATTGGAGGCTTCCCAACCAATCCACCTCCTATAGCCCATCTCCCAATCGAATAACTATCCATTTTTCATATTAAATGAGGTATTGGGGTCTCATTCCAAAACCAAGCATTAGAACGGTGAAACTTTGCCCAATTACCCTTGCTTTCCTTGCCCAAGTATTTGCAACCTTTTGTGAGTTATTGCCTTAGCTTCCCCTCTCTAGCCCCTTTTCTTCCATACAATCCATTCCCTTCCCTTTGAGGTGATCAGTAGATTGTGAGAAGAGGCTTATTGAAAATGAAATTGGAGCATTGTTAAGAGGAGCCCAGACCAGGTTCGCGGAGCATTGGCCTGCAAAGGTTTAAGCTTCAATCTTTGATTAATGAATAAAATAATCTATTTTCCCTGTCCCAAATGACGATGTTTATGTATTTTCTTTGATTTATACATAACAATTTATATCTAACCTTAATTTATGAATAGAAATAGCATGTTTGTAGTCTTGTTTTCCTAGTTGTGGATGCAAGTCAGCTTTGGGAGGAGACTTGTAGCCTCGGTAGATACAAATCTTGAGGATATCAACATCGAAGTTTGGATAAAAGGTACAGTTTTCGACTGACTCTTTCACTATTTTTGGTTCATCTATATTGGAATGTTTTGGGTAGTGTAGAAATTAGATTTAATTTTAGGGAGTCCTATACTCTGTCTATACTTTAAATCCTGGTATAGTTATAGGGGGATTTTCCCGCTAGCACCCATAACGTGTTAGTTCAAAGGACTATCTGCGATGGCTGAAATACATTATAATTCCTAGAAGTGGAGTAATGAATACTTAGCTAAAAGTACTAGTTTCTCATAAGAATATTACAATCCATAATGAATTTGTACACATGGATTCCAAACTAAATTACACTACAGTTCCATGTGGAAATATATCAAATAGTTGTTCATGGACATGAATAGGGAATACAAAGTGGACATATGCCATAGGTTATCATAGTCATGAACAAAACACAATGGAGTCCAATGTCAAAATCAACTGAAGATATCTATATACAATGGAGTACAATCAGACTGATCTCCCATGATCATTGAATTCAATAGGTACTAGTCTAATGAAAGACACCAACATATAAGGAATGGTGCTACTATAAGTTGGATGTATTCTACACTATCCACTAAAGGTGAAATTCTACATTATTTGAATAGAGGAGTTGAGGTTTAACACAATGAGACTTCGTTTGATTACCGGTCATTAAGGTATATCGTTAAAAAATGCGAGACAACCCACCAATAATAAAAATAAGTATCAATGAACCAAGTACATTCTACAAGTGTGAATAAGGGTGTTGAGGTCAAGCACTTGAAGAATCCATCGATAAGGAGACATTGATGTATTCCCAACTATCGATGGTAGGAGAACCTTCCATTGATGATCACAAGCCTCTAGGTACTCATAGGAATCTAGGTCTCAAGCCCAGAATAGATGAGTTGAAGTCGATGGAAGGAGACTCGTTGAAAGGAGAGAATTAAGGAATCTCTCATCATCCAACATGAGGTACATAGCAATATATTTATTATTAGAAGGATCTTGGATGAATATGATATTCATGGACCAACGACCATGTGTGTCCCTCGCATGCACCAGATGCAAGTAGTGCACGAAAGAGACCCTCTGAATAGAAACCAATAAGGAAAATTGTCGACAAAGGCGAGGAAACCACCGATAAGGCTAATGGAATCCAAGACACTGCATGGATCCCAATGTGTGAATATATTTCTTATCGTCAAACACAAGGGAAACCCCCCAGTCAATGACCAATGAGGAAACATCATCTGATGGGTTCAAGGTTACTTACCCATGATGAAAGTAGGCCCAGGGCACATGGTAGGAAAACAACTTCATGTGACTATGATATACACTGAGGGTACGACTGACATTCAAAGTCAAGAGTTCTGATAAGTGGTCGACACAGGATTATAAACTTTCTTTGAACAAGAGCATGAGACATATGGATAAATCAAGAAGTATAGACTTGACAATGATTATTGATAAAAAATTGTGATGTAGGAGGCATCAACGAATTCTCCATAAGGAATGGAAGAATCACCAATCAAAGGAGTAAAATCTAAGTAAGAAGCTTAGTTTCCTAAGTTCATGCTAACCCCAAATTTTGGATGAAAGTGGACTCAAAATTTTGTGCTCTGTTCAAAGTCAACACGAATGCTACCGATATGAGACAATATTCTTTTCTCACTCATATTTTTTTGGTTTTTCATAGGCAAAGAAATGTTATGATACATGAGAGGAAATGAGTTTCGCAAGAAAGAAACTAGTTCCAAGAAGTGGAACATACCTATTCTTAATGCAAGTAAGTGTATGTATGGAATGGACACTTGTGGGGATGTTCCCTCGAAGGGTATAGGGTGTCAAGCTGCAAAGGATATATGGAAGGCATTTCTTTGCTAGTGATGAAAATTGCGGAGGTAAGAGGATTATAAAAAGAAAGAGGGAACTGAAAATAGGCTCAATAATGCAAGAAGGATGATGGAATGGAATTACAACTTAACTTCAAAAAAATTCCTTTTTCATGGATTTAGTCCCCTAGGCCCGAAAAAGTATAAAACAATACCCAGGAGAACTCTTCTAGCCATTAGTAAATAGAGTATTCCTTTTTTGTAAGTAGTCTACTTGGTTTGGAAAAGGGTTAAACTTATACCAAACAAACGTCCTTTCAAAACCATTTAACGAGTGTGAAAGAGACATATTCATTTGGAAAAAAGAGTTTAACCAAGACTTGGGGATGTTTTTCTAAGCAACATATAATGGGGGAGGCCATGTCTCCCATGCAGGTCTTCTGTTGAAATCCAACAAATCATTGGTATCTGATACAAGCTAGGAAAACCCAAATCTTTCAAAGCCGAGGAGGATAGAATACTTGCAGAGGATCCTTAATCTACAATAGAACGATGGATGCCCATTATCTGGAAGGGTTTAGAAGTAGGAAGAAGAGGCTCTACAAGATCATTCCAATCAAAGAAAACCACCCTAGGAATTGGAGGGATAGTACTTAGAGACAGTGGAATGCTCCCTTGTTTAGAAGGTACATAACTGGAAATGCTAAGGACATGGTTGAAATATGCATCACCCCCCAAAAGAAGAGTGGAATTGACCAAATATTTCATCGACAATGTCACTTCCTTAGACTTGTCACTCTCCAAGAGAAGAGTGGGATCAACTGAATATTTCAATGGAACAAACACTTCTTCAACCATTGGTTGAATAGGATGTGAGACAACATGGTCAAGAGATCCACCACTCCCCAAACTAGGAGTGGTGTCGGCCGAAGATTTCATCGACAAAACCACTACTTGAACAAGATGTAAGACAACACGGTTGAGAGACGCATCACTCCCCAAAAAGGGAGTGGTTTCGACCAAATATTTCATCAACACGATCGTTGTATCAACCAAAGAAGGATTAGAATGTTTGGAAAACAAAGACGACTCAGAACCCAAAGGGCCACTAGATAAGGACCACATTTCTCGTACCACTACAATAGCAGGGCACAAACGAGTTAGATGTTCATCTTTGCAAGGTATACAAAGGAAATTGGGTTTATTTCCTATACGTCTAGGATTATCAATAATATTAATGCCCCCAACATGAATTGCAGTGGTTAATGACATGCTCCTAGCATGAATTCAAGAGGCTAGTAGCAGATCTCCAACATGATCTGCAGAGGTTGGTGATGTTTGTCCAGTGTGACTAGCTGTGACTAGAGTTGTTCCCCCAGCATGACTTGCAGCGACAGGTTGGAGGTCTTCAACATGACTAGAAGATGTTGTTGAATTAATGTAGTATGACTCACAGTGACTGTAATTGTGCTTCCGACATGACTTGCAGCGACTAGTTGCGACATCATACACTACTACATATGGGTAGATTATTCCACAAAATTTTTCCACATTTCCATTATTTTCATCTTTTTTTTTAAATAGAGCAGGATTTTCATCGATATTTCCATGAAAGTTCGTCACAATTTCCATGAATAGGTTATTTTAACTTGGTCGAGATTTCTGTGGGAATTTCCATGGAAGTTCATTGCTATTGCCACGAACTTTCGTGGCAATAAAAATGAAAATTTTGCCTATCTCATTGGCCGATGTTAACGGCTAGTTGACTATTTGATCTATATATACTTGACTTTAAGAGACTTTGCGACACAATTTCTATAGTTGTGAGACTATTCTTGGATTTTGTTTGAGCTGTTTATTTTTTCCGTCACCCACCGGTTGAACAAATACAATTCTCGATCTACATAGCTTGGATTTTGAACTTGCAAGGTTGGTATGCTTTTTTTTATTGATGTACTCATTTAACTTGTAAATTTTTGTTCAAATGTCCAAATTTCATGTAGCTTCTTTTTTCCTTGATAATATATTATATGTGTAGTACCATATTTCATGTCTTTGGTTTTTGGATCTAGTTAGTATATTCTATGGAAAAGGGTATGTGGATTCCATAATATTCTAGGTTTATGGAATCCACATACCCTTTTCCCTTC
>SNQJ01S0155389.1:0-22450 GCA_010110895.2 Picea sitchensis
GGGGGGGCAGAGAGAGAGAGAGAGAGGGTTTAGCATCGAATTCACATTTTGTATGTTTGAGGAGGATATTTTCAGGGATCAAGTAACTATTTAAGATTTTGTAAATCCAGATAGGGATTTCTTGTATAGTTGGGTGAAAAAAAAAATTATTTTTTAAGTGTGTTGTCAAGTTATAAAAGTTATTCGAAGTTATTTTTGAAGTTAGACTGTTTTATGCTACCCAAGATGACGGTTTTGGTTCAAATGCAGGAAAAACAATTATAATATCAAATGGTAAATTCTCCAAATTCCAACGCTGCCTCATTTTGTATCTTTGGAACTCCTTCAAGTTCTCTCATGCTGATTACAGTACATCTAGATTTTATTGATAATTCATTTATATTATTGAATTTATGTTATGTATGCAGGTGCAATTTAATAATTTTTCATTGAATTTTGCAAGATCAAGATTCATGATCGATTTCAAATGCTTAGGCATGCTCTACATCTAAACACGGAGAAGCTAAAGGTCAACAAGGGTGTTCGGCCTTAACTTTAATATTCATGCAAAAGTGAGGATCCTAATGCCTCAAACGTTGCACGATGCAGTCCAGTAGGCCCTCATAGCTGAGGAAGAGTTGACCAGCGGGGGATCAAGGAAGGACTACTGCAAGACCGACTAGACAGACGACGTTAGGTGCGCAGCAGCATTAGACACCAGCCCGACATACATTAAGATATCGAGATACATCGTGAGAATCCAAGTTCACGAAACCCTAACGACCAGCTCCTTGGCGGGGGACTGCCCACAGAGGACTACCGCATCAATAGTCGCCTCATCCGCAACAATGGTTGTTTAGGCATGGTGAGCAGAACAGACTAGGACCTCAAGCTGGTAGGCTAGCAGCCTCTACTTCGGGGGCCAAGAGTATTGGACCGAAGACCGGGTGTTGGACATGTGGAGAGCCACATTAATAGTAAGACTGTCTGGTTGAAAAGGAAGGAGCGACCGGGTCAACATGACACACTACAGTTGTAGATTTAGGCAAGGCCCATAGGACTCATGTCATGGTGAACAACTGCCAGGCTGAGCACCATTCCACTGTGCTCAAGACGTCGGTATGATCGTCAATCAAACTTTTAGTCTTTTGATAGATCTCAGTGCTATCGAGAGCTTTTTTCTGGTGTAGCGCTGAAAGGATTTACGGTAAAGGCAGTCGAACATGACAAGTTTAGATATGTAGAAATGGCTTCGGGTCCCAAACAGAAGGTTGAAGGAAGGGTTACTATTGTCGCAGTAACCTAGGAGATTTTGTGACGAAGTCCGACCTATATGTCACGATCTTAGGATCTTATGATGTCATGATCATCATGGATTGGTTGGAATCGCATGATGCGATACTTAACTGTAAGATGAAGCGGTTGAGTTGATTGATGATGAGGGACAGAGAAGAGTGATCGTAGGAAGAAACCGGGGAGTGTTTTTTAGGTTCATTTCTTCCCAACAGTTGCAGAATATCATGCGCAAGGGATGTAAGTTACATGCAATATTAGCGTTGAACGACCATGGCATGCTGAAAGGATTAGAAAACCTTTTGGTAGTACGAGAGTTTGCGGACGTGTTCCCAAAAAAGTTAGCAGGTTTGTCGCTCGAAAGAGAGTTGTAGTTTACCATCGACTTGAAACCTGGAACTGAACCGATAGCAAGAACGCCTTATCAGATGTCCACCCCTGAGTTACAGGAGTTGAAAATGCAACTGAAAGAGTTGTTGGACCTAGGACTTATACGTCCAAGTGTGTCACCTTGGGGTGCACCTATTATTTTCATACGGAAGAAGGATGGCTCGTGGAGACATTGTATTGACTATCGTCAAATGAACAGGGAACGATCAAGAACCAGTATATGTTGCCAAGAATAGATGATTGTTTGACCAAATGAAGAGCACGATGGTGTTTTTCAAGGATCGACTCGAGATCAGGTTATCACCAGTTATGAATTAAGGAGGAATATATTCCTAAGACCGCATTAAAGACGAGGCTCAGACACTACGATGTTTATCGTTGTCGTTGGGAAGGACAAATGCCCCGGGGGTATTCAGGAGTTGATGAAAGGGGTTGTTTCGCGAATGCTTGGAAAAATTTGTTCAAGTATTCATTGATGACATATTGATATATTCTCGGATGACGAAATAACATGCCAAACATTTGTGCCTGGTACTACAGTGTTTACGAGAAAACAAATTATACGGGAAACTGTCGAAATGCTCTTTTTATCAATCGAGTATTCAGTACTTAGGGCATGTTATCTCCGGCAAAGGCATCACTATGGATCCAGTGAAGGTAGAGGCTATTATGGAATGGCATGCATCGATGAACATACCAGAAGTATGTATCTTCATGGGTTTAGCAGGATATTATCGACAGTTCATCGAAGGTTTTTCAAAGATAGCAAATCCGTTCACGGAATTGCAGAAGAAAAACAAAAAAGTGTGTATGGACCGAGAAATGCGCGGAAGCATTTCGAAGGCTCAAGGAATTGTTGACGACAACACTGATACTAAATATCCCCGACATGGACAGGTATTTCTTGGTATGCACAGGCGTGTCCAAGGAAGGTTTAGGCGGAGTATGATGCAAGATGGTCAAGTGATCGCCTACATCTCAAGGAAATTAAGAAGGCATGCAGAGAACTAAGCAATGCATGATTGGGAGTTATTGGTAATTGTGTATGCCTGCAGAGTGTGGAGACACTATATGATTGGACATAAATTCAAACAAAAAGGGATCATTGTGGAATGCAACACACTTTGCACATAATGACTTTAACGTGTGGCAAAAGCATTGGTTAGGATTACTTAACAAATACAATTTGAGACTTAGTACATTAAATGAATGGTTAATGGAATGGAAGATGCATTGAGTCGGAGACCATGCACATTCTCGATGATACCTCCTCAGACGAATCCTCGAGAAACGATTCTAACTATACAGTTCGACGAGGACTGGTATAAAGGGGTTAAGGAAATTATTGAACAAGACACCATGACGGTACCAAATTTTAAAGGATATACATCAGACAATGACGGATTGATGAGGTATAATAACCAGATTTACGTACTGCCTAATGACAAATTGAGAAATTTGATCTTAAGAGAAACTCATAGAGCAGTATACATGGCTCATCTAGGAGTCACGAAGATGATGGCAGACCTTAAGCCCTTATTCTTCTGGAAGGGATGAAGCAAGACATAGTTATCTACGTGGCGAGGTGTCTAGAATGTTAGCGAGTGAAGGCTAAACATAGACATCTGGTTGGATTACTACAGCCTCAAGTCATTCCAGAATTGAAATGGGAGGCCATTTCGATGGAAATTATTGGTGTATTGACTCTGACGGCAAGGAGGCATGACTTGATTTTCGTGGTAGTTGACACTCTCACGAAGAGTGCACATTTTATTCCTATGTGTATGACGTATCAGGCACCAGAAATAGCTAGAGTTTTGTCAGTGATAATGTGAGACTGCCTGGCGTGCAAAAAAGAATCATTTTCGATAGAGGATCGGTGTTTACCAGACGATTTTGGACTAGTTGTCAAGAGGCCTTGGGAACCCAACTTAAATCTAGTGCAACATATCACCCTGAGACTGACAGGCAAACAGAAAGAACGAACCAAATTTTGGAGAGATATGTTTCGTATATATGTAATGAACCAACAAAAACGTTGGGAAGAGTTCTTGCAACTGCTAGAGTTGGCATACAACAACAACTATCAACGTACCATTAAGATGGCACCATTGATTTTCTCTACGGGGGACCGTGTCGGACGCTATTGAGTTGGATTCGAATTGAGGATAGGTCCTGGTGGGACTAGAAATGATCCAATAAATGGAAGAACAATTGAAAATGATAAGGCAAAGGATTAAGACGTGCAAGATCGGTATAATAGTTATATTGATGTGCATCATGTTGAACGCAACTATGAAGTTGGCGACTAAGTTTTCTTGTGGGTGAAAACACAAAAGAGTTCGATTAAGTTCAAAAGGGGTGTTGAACTCTCTTATAGGTTTGAGGGGCCTATTATGCCCCGGTTTAGGGATAACTAAGAAGATTATGTCTTGAGGCCCACAAATCCTAGACATGGAGTACCAAGACCCAGATCGACTTGAGCATGGCCCTGGAGGGCCCATATTTTCATTCTTCAGTGCCTCCACTTTGTCAGCAGCAACAACATCTGTCACCTTGGCCCGGTCCTATAGCAGAAATGGATCTTTCTTCATGAGGTAATGAGTCTAGGTATCATGGTATCTGTCACTATGGTCCTCAAAACCTTTGAATATGTGCATTCAATTCTTTTTTCTTCTAACGAGTTGTGGATTTTATACCTCTCCACTTGACCATATCTGGGGGGGAATGACAGGATGCCCTAGTAAGCTGGTACCCATAGGGTTTGAGTTGCCACTAGGCAGATTCATGAAAAGCCATTGTTCGCTCCCACGATACTTACCACTTCCCATATTTCTCCCGCTCATCCATCCCATTACATTGGTCTGGGCATTGGGTTGGCCAAATATTTAAGGGTTGTACATTACCTTGTGGGAAGAAGGGGCTAAAGTCCCAGAAGGTAAAAGTAGATGGAAAAAGATAGAATCCAAAGAATGAAACCTTGAGATGCTTTGCCCAAGGATCCCCGAGAAAGCAGTAAAAAGCTTCTCAACAAGAAATAGATGGACCCATAAAAATAATAAAACAAGACCTGGTTAGAGGATGCAGGTCTCATCACGAGCCAACCTGTTAGGTCCATGGGCATGTAGCGGTATGATACTACCACCAGCTGGTCACCACGCCAGGGTAGTGGCTCTTGGTGGCATAGCCAACAGAAAGGGGGTCTCATCACGAGCCAGCCTTGTCATTTCCGTGAAATGGTTATGGGTAACATTTATACCATTGGTCACCACGCCAGGGCAGTGTCCCCTAACTAGCTTCTTGAAAGAAAAAGCAATAAGAATAAAGACAAAAGGCACGAATGGGATTGGAAACATTTCAATCCATGACAGGTGCAGCTCACCTTCTACAGAGGCACCCAAAGGTAAGCCATACATTTCCCTGTTGTCACTGCACCCCTTACCCAGACATCCCTTACCACCTCATCCACTCACATGGCCTAGATTTCATTTCTCCTGGAAACATCCCACATCTAGTGAGCATTAGCCCAATAGGACGACCTAGAATTTCCCCCAAACTTGGCTTGTAGATTAGTATAATGTCTTTGAGCACTTGTCCGGGTAATGGGGGTTTTATGCACATGTTTAATAAAATTGATGACTAGATTTGATTGACATTGCTATGATCCCTGTGACTTTTGAGCCAATGGAGGGCGTATATGTTGATGTTTCAGGAACATTTCAAATGGACATGTACCCTATGGACCGGTACACATGGGGAGATGATCATTTTGGACCTCGATGCGACTAAAATCCCACCAGATGGATGTTGAGACCCCGGCAGGGGGCAGAGACAGATCAAAGGATTGCATCGGAGAAAGAGGAGGACGTTCCACTCGAACGTTGGCCTTAGAAGGCCCATGACGTCACCCATGACAACCATAATGCCATCCAGCGCTTTGGAGGTTTTGGGAGGCAGTTGTGTTCCAAGGGGCACGTGTGGCAGGTTCCTGAGCCCCAAGAAGGCCTAATGTTTTGCCCCAGGAGGCCAACGTTGCCCTAAAAGGGCCTAATGTCACCCTAAAATGGAATGACATCATCATTTATGCTTGATTTAGGGTTTTAATTGTGACATTTAATGTAAAACAATATTTTTGATGTAAACTGGCCACGTCGACCTTTTTTTACCTAAAGTGAAATTAAAGGTCAGTGCTATTGTATAAATAGAGAGCTAAAACTCTCATTTTCTCATCATCTTTCACTCACCCTTTGGTGAGGTCTGAAATTTGTGGCCCTCATTAGGGTTTTCGACTGAAATTCTAGTGCGCACTTGTTGAAGGAAGGTTATTTTTGGTGAAATTGGCATTTTTCTTGGTGGAAAGTCTACAACTAGGGTTTTGCTTGATAATGCTTGGTGAATGTGGGTAAAATTATGCAATTCTTTTCTTACTTGAATGATTATGGTATTTTACTTTGCATTTTGTTAATTTATGAAATTGCTAGTTCAAACCCTAGGGATCAAGCACGTGTTATTGTCCTTGTTCTAATTGTTATCTACCTACTAGATTGTGCCAAGGAGTCATTTTCTTTTGAAGCCATTGCTAGGGCCTTCCCATTGCAACACCCTAGCATTTGTTCTTCATCCTAGCTGATTTTGCTTCATCTTTGAGTTAAAGAAGGAGGAAAACCTACTAAGGCCTAGGGTTACCTACACCTTAGTAGTTGTTTTCCCCTAGGGTTTGGTGGTTGAAGCCTTGGCTTACCAACACTTCATCCATCAAATTCCTCTTGTCTTTGGTTCTATTACTATCATCTTGCTCCTTGAATTCTTATAGCTACTTGTTAACTCCATTTTCCCTATGAATGCACTGGTCTAAGATCTCTCTCTTGAGTGTTTTGATCACAGCCTTCAAACATCTAGATCTTTGAACAAACTAATAACACCTTCTAACCCTAGATTAGATTGATATACTAACCTTATTATTGCTACTATTCAATTAAGTTACAACCATATTTTGCAGCATTTAAAGCTTCTCTAAGCGATTGAAAATATTGACTAATGCATAGCCTTATTTGCTTCTAATGAATGTTGGTGTTATGATATTGATGATTAATTAGTCCTGCTCATTTTGAAGCTTTTCTAAGGCATTAATGGTGAAGTATTGTCTTGTGATTATTGTTGCTATACTTATTTATTGCTTCATCAATATATTAGTCAATTGATTTTATTAAGAAAGTCTCTGATTATATAAGTGCTAACCAACAAGTGATGTTGCAAAATATAGTTTTATGTTGCTTTGTTCTGGGCAAGTACACTTCTGGTTTATTATTTCTTTATTGGTTGTTTAACCGAACTTTATGATCGATGGTGACTTGTGAGAGGGAACCTTCTACTTGGCCTTTATCCTTTGCCTTCTCAAAACCTCAAGTCACTGGGGACGTCTCCCCTGGGCCTACCACCCTAAATAGAAAGAGACATATTGTTGAGGTGACAGTGATGGGATAGTCTCTTGTTACGCCAATTTGTCTTCATTTTCCTTTTACCTTCTATCCAAGTACAAATTGTGCAATAACATTTTGGCGTCGTTGTCAAGGAACACTGAGTCAATTCTTCTCAAAGACGACACTTTTTCAGTAATCCTTTCCTCAAGAATCTTTATCTTACAAGCTTACCCGACAACTCCACTTAGGATGATTCCCTTATTTCTTTGATAATTTCAAGAAAATTATCTGGCGACTCCACTAATGACAAAGCTAACCATGACTTCTCAATGGGACCTGGGAAATTTCAAACCCCTAGACATGACTAAAATCTCAGGATACCCTCGACAAATGCCCCCCAAGTATGAAAAATGGATCCCTAGATTCACTAGTAGTGATGGGGAAAGAGATGACTATCATATCGTTGATTTTTGGTCCTTCTTTCAACTCCATCCTATCAATGATGATGCTGAAGATTTGGTAATGAAACTTTTCTCTGCTAGTCTTCGTGGAAATGCTAGAAAATGGTACGATAATCTCATTGTTGCTAGTATCACATCTATGGACCAGTTAGAAGAAATATTTCTCAAAAAATGGGGTATGAAATTGGAATATATCCAAACGTTACTAAAAAGAATCGAATATGTAAAAAAATCTGAGAATGAGACTGTCAGGGATTTCGAGTTTAGATTTGAGGATTTGCTATATCATATTCCTAGCATCCATTTTCCTAAAGATAAGTACCTCGTGTATCTCTATACCAATGCACTCTTGGTGCATTTGGGGTTTCTCCTAAATAAAAAGGGGCCAAAAACACTCCACGAAGCTTATAACATGGTTGTGCAAATAAAGGCAAGTATCTGTTTGTCCAAGGGAAAATAAATCTTCTCTCTAGGGACCAAAATCAATGACCCTAAAGGTACCCCAGTCACTCTTAGTTTGGAAATATTAGTTTCCATTGAAACCTTTACTGTTGATTTCCAAGAAGAAGGGGAACACATTTTTGACCAACAAAATGCTAAGGGAAAAGATCTTGATGAGGTTTTCCAACCCCATAGGGAAGAGCAAAGGATCGTTGAAGACACAATTGAGGAGTTGGAACCTGAACAAGATGATGAAGTGTCGACATACACTTCTCTCTCTGATGAATCCATCCACGAGCCTTTTCCCCCTGCACAAGAAGAAGAGGATGAGGTTAGTCACTTTCCTTTTCAAGATATTGACGATGACTTGTTTTATGATTCAAAGAAGGAACCATAAATGGAATCCTCGAACAAAGTAGATCTTCCTTGTTGTACATTTGAAGATGAAGAGGCAACTCATGAGGATGAAACAATGATGCATGTTGAAGACACCCAAGTCCTCAAATCTCCTACACAAGAAGAAACAAACATAGTAAGTTAGCCTCCTCTCCAAAATTTTGATGATTCTCTACTTTATTATTTGGGAAATGAGGAGGAGATAGATGAGCCCTTGAATGCTTCAAATCCTTCATGTTATGATACAGATAGTGACAATGTTAATAATATTGATGAGTTCATACATGTTGGGAGACGTAAGTGGGATGTAGTTGGTTATGATATGGACCCCATTTACGACATTGAGAATCATTTCCAAGTGTTGCCTTTACAATTATCACACCAACTTACTCTTTATTTTGACCAGGGGAAACAAGGAGATCATATAATTACCCATACTTTCAAAACACCCAAGGTTGACCTAGTCCCATATTTTCCTGATGATTTCCGGTCATACCTTGAGGATTTTGATGAGTACTCCTCTGAGCACTTGGATTCATTCCATGAAGAGGATTATCAACCACCACTGTGATCAGGTCTTGATAGGAGTAAGGATATCATTTACTTGAAGAAGGATCCTTGTGAAAACTTTCTCCAGCCACCTTCGATTACTTTACTTTGTTGTGTCTCTAAAGGTGTAGTTGGGAAATATGTCATTTGTGTTGAGTTTCCTCTGAGGCAAGACCTAGAGTTCAAGGGTTGGTTGAATACCTCAAGAAAAAGTCTCTCATCTCAGCCTTTAAACCTTCCCTTGAGATTTTATCAGTCATCTTCTAGATCCTTGTCAAAGGCTTCAAATTATGAGGACGTCCTAGACCTTTCGAGTCAGTTTTCTGAACCTTTGACTTTTCACGATCCCTTCCTTAAGTGGATTGAGCACTTTCCTTGAAGAATGACTTGGCATGATTTTATCCCTCCCACCCGCCTCCATGAGTTAGACTTTATGATTTCCGATGATACGATACATTCTCTAACCCATGTTATTTTTGTGCTTGACTTATCATTGTTTTGGTTTATGATGAAGCATAGAGGCAGGTATTGTGAGACATTGCTAGGATGGTTTCACTGGTCATTTGACTACACCTAGCATTCAACCAACAGGTAAGTAGAGGTAAGTAGGTAGGCATTTGCATTCACTGTATATACCATTTTCATTTCATTCTAGATAGTTTGTATTCACATTTGTAAATATGTTTGCTCTCGTTTTTGTATTATATATGAGTCGAGGGTGATATCACCAACCCAATTGATTGCCAACAGTTTTATGTTGAGATCAAGCAGGTCATAGGTTATGAAAAGATATGTTGCGGCTCTCATGCGCTCTACGATGAGCACATGTCCCCAAGTTGGAGCCAGATGTTATCCCCCAATTTAGGGATAATTAAGGATCTTATGTCTCGAGACCCACAGGTCCTAGACATGGAGTACTGACAGCTAGATGGACTTGAGCATGGCCCTAGAGGGCCCATATTTTCATTCTTCGGCACCTCCACTTTGTCAACATCAGTAGCATCTGTCACCTTGTCCTGGTCCTGTAGCATAAATGGATCTTGCTCCATGAGGTAATGAGTCTGGGTATCATGGTATGTGTCACTCTGATAATCAAAACCTTTGAATATGTGCATTCAATTCGCTTTGCTTCTAACGGGTGATTATATCTTATACCTCCCCACTTGACCATATATGGGGGGGATGACATGATGCCCTAGTAATCTGGTACCCGTAGTTTTTGAGTTTCCACTGGGCAGATTCATGAGAAGCCATCATCCACTCCCACCGTACTTAGCACTTTCCATCTTTCTCCCACTCATCCATCCCATTACACTGGTCCAAGCATTGGGTTGTACCTTACCTTGTGGGAAGAAGGGGCTAAAGTCCCAGAAGGTAAATCCAGTTGAACAAAGATAGAAGCCAAAGAATGAAACCTTGATATGCTTCGCCCAAAGATCCCCGGACCCCGAGAAAGCAGTAAAAATCTTGTCAGCAAGAAACATAGGGACCCATAAAAATAATAAAACAAGACCTAGTTAGAGGATAGGGGGTCTCATCACGAACCAACCTATTAGGTCCATGGGCATGTAGTGGTATGACACTACCAACAATTGGTCACCACGCCAGGGTAGTGGCTCTTGGTGGCATAGCCAAGAGAAAGGGGGTCTCATCACGAGCCAACATTCTCATTTCCGTGAAATGCTTGTTGGTAACATTGCCACCACTGGTCACCATGTTAGGGCAGTGTCCCCTAACTAACTTCTTGAAAGAAAAATCAATAAGAACAAATACAAAATCCATGAATGGGCTTGGAAACATTTGCATCCATGACAGGNTGGTATGACACTACCAACAATTGGTCACCACGCCAGGGTAGTGGCTCTTGGTGGCATAGCCAAGAGAAAGGGGGTCTCATCACGAGCCAACATTCTCATTTCCGTGAAATGCTTGTTGGTAACATTGCCACCACTGGTCACCACATCAGGGCAGTGTCCCCTAACTAACTTCTTGAAAGAAAAATCAATAAGAACAAATACAAAATCCATGAATGGGCTTGGAAACATTTGCATCCATGACAGGTGCAACTCACCTTCTACAGAGGCACCCACAGGTAAGCCATACATTTCCCTGCTATCACTGCACCCCTTGCCCAAACATTTGTTACCACCTCATTCACTCACATGCCTTAGATTTGATTTCTCCTAGAAACATCCCACATCTAGTGAGCATTAGCCCAATAGGACGACCAAGTGTTTCCCCCAAAATTGGCTTCTAGATTAGTATAATGTCTTTGAGCACTTGTCTGTGTAAAGGGAGTTTTTTGCACATGTTTAATAAAATTGATGACTAGATGTGATTGACATTGTTATGATCCCTGTGACTTATGAGCCCATGGAGGGCGAATCTGTTGATGTTTCGGTACCATGCCTGATGGACAGGTACCCTATGGACAAGTACACATGGGGAGATGATTAGTTCGGACCTCCATGGGGCTAAAATCCCACCAGATGGATATTGAGACCCCAGCAGTGGGCAGAGACAGATAAGAGGATTGCACCGGAGAAAGAGGAGGACGTTCCACCATAGGCAGCTTAACAGACCTGTACCCAGGGGGGTTGTGCCCTTTCCACCAGGACGTAGGTGTTGGAAGGCCCATGACGTCAACCAGGACACCCATGACATCATCCAGTGCTTTGGAGGTTTTGGGAGGCAATTGTGTGCCAAGTGGCACATGTGGCAGGTTCCTCAGGCCCAAGAAGGCCTAACGTTTTTCCCCAGGAGGCCAACATTGCCCTAAAAGGGCCTAATGTCACCCTAAAAGGGAAAGACGTCATCATTTATGCTTGATTTAGGGTTTTAATTGTGACATTTAATTTTAAACAGTATTTTTGATGTAAACTGGCCATGTCGGCCTTTTTTTACCTAAAGTGAAATTAAAGGTCAATGTTATTGTATATATAGAGAGCTAAAACTCTCATTTTCTCATCATCTTTCACTCACCCTTTGGTGAGGTCTGAAATTTGCGACCCTCTTTAGGGTTTTGGACTGAAATTCTAGTGCGCACTTGTTGAAGGAAGGCTATTTTTGGTGAAATTGGCATTTTTCTTGGTGAAAAGTCTACAACTAGCGTTTTGCTTGATAATGCTTGGTGAATGTGAGTAAAATTTTGCAATTCTTATCTTACTTGAATGATTATGGTATCTTACTTTGCATTTTGTTAATTTATGAAATTGCTAGTTCAAACCCTAGGGATCAAACACATGTTATTGTCCTTGTTCTAATTGTTATCTACCTACTAGATTGTGCCAAGGAGTTGTTTTCTTTTAAAGCCATTGCTAGGGCCTTGCCATTGCAACACCCTAGCATTTGTTCTTCACCCTAGCCGATTTTACTTCATCTTTGAGTTAAAGAAGGAAGAAAACCTACAAAGGCATGGGGTTACCTACACCTTAGTAGTCACTTTCCTATAGGGTTTGGTGGTTGAGGCCTTGGCTTACCAACACTTCATCCATCGAACTCCTCTTGTCTTTGGGTCTATTACTATAATCCTTCTCCTTCAATTCTTGCAACAACTTGTTGACTCCATTTTCCCTATGAATGCACTGGTCTAAGATCTCTCTCTTGAGTGTTTTGATCACAACATTCAAACGTCTAAATCTTTAAACAAACTATTAACACCTTCTAACCCTGGATTAGATTGATCTACTAACCTTATTCTTGCTACTATTCAATTAAGTTACAACCATATTTTGCAGCATTTAAAGCTTCTCTAAGCGATTGAAAATATTGACTAATGTGTAGCCTTATTTGCTTCTAATGAATGTTGATGTTATGATATTGATGATTAATTAGTCCTACTCATTTTGAAGCTTTTCTAAGGCATTAATGGTGAAGTATTGTCTTATGATTATTGTTGCTATACATCTTTATTGCTTTCATCAATATATTAGTCAATTGTTTTTATTAAGAAAGTCTCTGATTATAAGAAGTGCTAACCAGCAAGTGCTCTTGCAAAATATAGTTTTATGTTGCTTTGTTTCGGGCAGGTACACTTCTGGTTTATTATTTCTTTATTGGTTGTTTAACCGAACTTTCTGATCGGTGGTGACTTGTGAGAGGGAACCTTTTACTTAGCCTTTATCCTTTACCTTCTCAAAACCTCAGGTCACCAGGGACGTCTCCCTTGGGCCTACCACCCTAAATAGAAAGAGACATCATGTTGAGGTGACAGTGATAGGATAGTCTCTCGTTACGCCAATTTGTCTTCATTTTCCTTTTCCCTTCTATCCAAGTACAAATTGCATGATACCAAGGCCTTTCAAAGATGTGGAAAGGAAAGGACATGTGGCCTATCGACTGGCCTCGCATCATTCTTGAGGCGTATGCATGATGTTTTTCTTGTATCTGTTATACGACATTATGTTAGTAATCCTACACATGAGATTGACATGAGTTCCTTTCGATGTCGGATGAAGGTGCACTCATGACGGAGCCAATCCGCATTCTGGAACATCACATTCGACAGCTATGACATCGAACAATTGATCAGGTCAAGGTCTAGTGGGACAATTATAATCCACACTCGGCTACTTGGGAGGATGCATCTGATATGCGTCAGCAATTCCTTTGTTATTGGATAGAGTAGACACATAGATATTGTCAGATACTTTATTTACTACATTTATATATTGTACAACTTCAGGACGAAGTTTAAAATAAGAGGGGGTGTATGTAACATCCCTCTCTTGCAAGCACATGTTATTGACTTATCCTTGAGGACACTTGCATGCAAGTGATCTGGTTATAATATATGGTTATTTGTTTCTCTTATGGATTATTATGATGATGTTGGTGGATTATGATTTATGTTGTTTGATATCTATGTATTGACAGATGTCATTGACGAGTTTCCACTGAGTGTGTAGAATACTTGGCAGATTGAGGATGTCGATGGCATCAATTGACCTCCTTGGACTCCGGATTGAGTCAGGGAATGGATTGTATTAGTTTGAGTATTTCATTTATGCATATGTGACATATGATCGATTATATTATGATGTTGTTTATGGATCATTGACATGGTTTCGTTGATGGATGCAAGTTGACGATTGCTAGATAATCTGACTCACATAAGGAGTAAAGGGGCCATGCACATAGACTAGATATTGAGGGAGAGGTGTGGCAGCATATTTGACACAACCTACTAGCACTCTCGCGATGACTCGAATTGTAGGTTAATGATTACCTAGTTCGAGAGATCCACAATGTCGTGAGGGCAGACTGAGATAGTTGCTCACGAAGATATCTAAGGGGTGCGTAACAAGGCAGGATTCTTATTCCTTAGAAGCCCTTAGTCTCTCACTACGTCACCTGAATGGAGTGTTGACTGCAAGGGTTGGAAAACTACCAAAACCAGTCAAAGGCGAGTGGCACCCTTGGAGCACGGAGTGCATCTTGAAGGGCAAGTCGCATTATTAAAAATTTGAATCAAAGGCGAGTGGCACCCTTGGAGCACAGAGTGCGTCTTGAAGGGCGGGTCCTGGATTTAAACTTGAGTCAATGAAACTAGGTGGCCTAGAAAACTTTGAGCGAATATTAAACCTTGTAAAAACTAGAGTAATTGTAAGCCCAATCAATATCTAATCCTCTTCTAGATTTTAAGCCTAAGTCTAAGTTCTTGTAAAGACGCTCAACTAAAATTATTAACTTAATTAATTTAGGAAGGAGGTAAATCCAATTGAGAAATTAATAAAAAGGAAATAAGTCTAAAGAATTAAGATTATACTCATATGTGCAAGAAACTACCAAAATGAAATTTAATATAAGAAAGGAATAAAGCATGAAAGAATTGTGAAAACATAGAAAGGAATCTAGAGTCTAGTTAATGCTAGTTTAACTAGGAGAGGATTCATATTTTAACTCAACTCAGAATTAGTAAGGCGTCAGTCATTAATTGGAAACAAGAAGAATAAAGAGACAACTAGGAGTGATATTAGGAGCGCTTTTAGGATGGGTGAGGGAAATTGACATTTATTAAAATAAAATGTGGATTTACTTATGCAACTAAGGGAAAGGGTGACAAGTGCATGGGCGAAGTAATTCTAAAATTATCTAATTAAAAAGTGAATTAAATGTGCAAGTGGGGGTTGTCATTGAGGAAACTCCTATAAAACAAATGGTTGACTTGAGAAAGGGATCACGTTGGTTATGAGTAATGTTATGTTGCATAAATTTTGACTGGTTTTACTTGTGAGAGTTGGGATACCCATCTTGAGAGAGAGTGGTGGCTCTACCTTGCGAGGGAAGCTGGGAGCTAGATGATCTTCGATTGTGTGTGTGTGTGGCCCCTTTGTGGCTTGGGGGGTTAAGGGGGAAGAAGAGTACCCCTAGCATTGGTTGGGAGGTATCGGTTAAGTCTCATCAATTAGCAAGAGGGAGATCAGAAGGAGCGTCAGTTGTCGAAGATCCTCTCCAGGTTCACCTTCGTCATCGGCTACGATATTTTATTGAGAATTGTAATCGCATTGAGATTTAAGATGTACATGCTTTTAAATTTCGTTGAATTGACATGGGTTCCGGTATTTATATTTCAGGAGGATGTACAATTTTTCTTCAGAAATTTATTTGTCTTGGTCTTTTTAAATTTCTATAGAATCTCTGCAAATCCTTGATCGTTGCCAGTTCCTTAAGGTTTTTGGAATTTTTTATCTAGAGCTATTTAAACTTTTATGTTAAGATTGAATTGTGCTCTTAATCCTCAAAATTGCTTGGATACTACTCTGTGTATCCTCCTTTTTAAATTGCATCCTTCCTCTGCCTGGAATACCCATCGTTCTCAGGAAAGTTTGAACTGCGTTTGCACTCAGAAAAAACCTACTATTTCCCCTTGATTTCTTCTACGTTTTTGCATAAATTAATGCCTAGCATTGTGATTTCTCCCTACCATTTTCCCTTGACTTTTCGCTGCATTTTTTTTACACAAATGGCCAGCACTCTCACAAAGAAACCCTGTGTTTTTTTTCATTGAGAGGATGGAAGGCGTGGGTGCCTCTACCCAGCACTCTCACAAGGTTACCTCTGTGTTTTTACCCAAGTCACCTCCGCGTTTTGCAAGCTTCATCCTCTGTGTTTTACAAAATTTACCTATCCATTTTTGCAATTAATCCTCGATGTATTTATAGAAGCTTCTCTATGTTTTATTAAAGAAACTACGCAGCGCTTAAACTTAGAATAACTCTGGGATTTCACCATTTTATCTCTACGTTTGCTTAATTTTTACCCACCGATTTATCCTTTTTTATTTATGTGTTTTTAACAAGGGATTTGCCTTGCCTTTGCGTCTTCACCCAACAACTCGTTCGACAAATTATCTCTACTTTTTCCTTAGAAAAGGATTACGTGTATCCATGGTTGTCTTTGTTTTTTTTATCATGAATTATCTCTGCGATTTTCCTTAAAAGGGGACTGTGTGTATCCATGGTTATCTCTGTGTTTTTATCATGAATTATCTCTATGGTTTTCCTTAAAAAGGGACTGCGTGTGACCATGGTTGTCTCTACATTTTTATCATGAATTATCTCTGCGATTTTCCTTAAAAAGGGACTGCGTGTATCCATGGTTGTCTCTGTGTTTTTCCCCTAAATTATCTCTACGTTTATCCTTAAAATGGGACTGTGCTTTCCCACACTGGTAAGCATCACCTTCAAGATCGACATGTGTTTACTTATTCCACACATTCATGCTAAGATGCCCTTAAATTTATCATGTCTTTAAGTCTACCAATATTTCGTGATGCATTGATTTTTACCATTTGAAATGGTACGTTTTTATTGCGATAAGCTTTCAAATCTTTTTTTTTCATGCCATAAAAATAGCTTTTATTATTTGGTGTATTTGATATCTTATATATATAGTTTTATCAAATGTTTTATTTTTATTCTCACACCTATATGTATGTAAGAATGGTAAATTAGGTGAAAATAAAAACATACAATTTTGAGTTATATTAATTATATAAGTCATCCCAAGTTAGCAAGCAGCAAGGTATTATAATTTAAACCGGCAAGGTAATATAAGTTATATAATTAGATATGTCGGTAAGATGCGTGAGGTCTCACCTGTCGTTTAATAAAAAAGCTTAGGTCCTTCTAAAAATAAATTCATGGAACAAAACTATTGATTTCTCCTGAGCTTGAAATAATGGTGATGCATGATCATTTTAGTAATTAAATTTACTTGCGCGCCTTAAATGAAGTTGACGTGTGATTGCATTTTAATTATTCTCTTGCACCCTGAATTAAGTGTGATTAGTTTACTCTGCGCATTCATACAAGGTTGATTTAGAATTTCTTTAGTAATCAATCTACTCTTGCGCCACTAAAAATGTTAATGAATAAATGATTGAGCAATTGATTTCCTTTGCGCCATGGATTATGTCGATGATCAAGTAGTTAGATTGATTTTCCCTATGATTATGCTTTTAGATTTCTCATGCACATTGTATTAATGTTGATGTATGATTTCCTAAGTGATTATATTAATTGTACGCATTGAATGATGTTGATTTATGTTTAATTCGGTAATTAGATCACGCGCACACCTTCAAAATAATGTTGATTTAGTGTTGAATTCAGTAATTGATTAATTGCGCGCCTTGAAATAAAATAGATGTTTACTTTTGCGCCATGGAAATAAAATAAATTTTATTACATTGCACCTTAACTTATGTCGTTATATGATTGATTTAGTAGTTAAATTCTCTTGCGCCATGAACAATAATGATGTTGTTGATTTAGCTAGTTGGTTTTTGGACTTGATTGTGTTAGTGGGATGTAGACACCTCCTTGTTCCTCAGAACATTCGCCATCCCTGAGACCTTAAATGGTCAAAATCAATCGGATGAATCTTGGGCTTGAGCGTTGCTTATGTGTCTTGGAGGTCCTAACCTTGCAGGGTAGGTTGGGTGGGTAGTTTCTCTGTGTTATCTTTATGTGATGTGTTGATCTTGCATCGCCATTTATGATACTTGTTGATTTGTGTCGTTATCTAATACGATGATGTGTTAATTATGTGTCATTACTAATTGTGATTGATGTGTTGGTTGCGTCGTTGTGGATTACGACGATGAGTCGCTTGTAATGCTTTTGATTATGATGACATTGATTGGGTGCTATTATGAATTATGTGTTGACGTTAATTTCCTAATGCTTTAAAAAGTAATTACCTTTTGTGCTTCTCTTTCCTAGTTGTAACGGAGCGGACGTTACGGAATGCTTGAAACAACCACCTATTCAATTCCCACTACTTCTCGAGTCACCAATTCAAAACTTCGACATTAACATTAGTTCTTCACAAGTTAGGGATGAAGGCAATGATATAGGTTGGTATGGATGATTTCTTGCAGGATACCAAGGCCATGGAGGGAATGTTATTAGATGCATTCCAACAAAATGAACTAGGGGATGATGGTAATGTCATAAATACCTTCTACAAAACCCTAAAATTTGCTTCCACAACCCCTCTATTTGGTCCAAAACAGGAGTCTGCAAGGTCTACCTAGGTAGGGACAACAATGTTAATGTACAACTTGAAAGCAATGTATGGTATGTCAGACGCGTGTTTCTCGACACTTTTGAGGTAACTAACCATTAAGTCCCCTAAATTTTTAAGGAATATTGTCACACAATGAAGGAAGAAGAGGGTTGATTTTATTCATGCTTAACGACAGTGTAAATTTCTATTGCCCACTAATTGTAGGTTACTCAAAGATAAGGTACTTCTGAGTGATAATCGCTTGCATGATAGTTGCGCAAAGGTAAAGAAAATGCTGAAAATGTTGGGTGTTGAGTACATATCATACCATGCATGTTCGAATGATTATATTCTATACAGAAACAAATATGCGAACAAAGACATATGTCCAAAATGTGGGCATGACATGTACCATAAATCAAAAAACAAGGGTAAGGCACATGGTCCTCCTCATAAGATATTGAGACACATGCCTATAATCCTAAGGATTCAAAGGCTCTTTCGTTGCAAACATATAGACATGTTGCAGGGGTGGCATGCCTCACATAGAAGTCAACCAAGAGTTATGTGAATCCCAATAGATTCAATAGTCATTAGGCATATAGAGGATACATGGCTCCATAAATTCAAGGATGAAGTACGGAGCCTCCAATTGAGCATAAATATGGATGGAGTTAAGTCATATTCCCTCCAAAACACCAACTATTATGTTTGGTCGGTGGTAGTGATCAATAACAATATTCTCCCATGGTTGTCCATGAAGAATAAACATCTTATGTTGGCTCTTATAGTCCTGGGTAGAAGACAAGTGAAGAGAATGGATGTCTACCTCCATCCATTGATCAATGAATTTAAGCAATTATCAGAAGGTATACATGTATATTATGTATCAAAACCCATCGCAATGGAGAGGTCTTTTACGTTATATGGCATATGTGCATATACCACGGACGATTATCCAAGACTAGGAGTTTGCTCTGGTAAGAATGTTCATTGATTTGTTTATATCTATGATTTTATTTGGAATACTTCATTTGGTGCAACTATATTTTTGACACTAACATGCTATGTATACGATAACATCACATGTCTTGTAACAAAAGGGTATCATGGATGTAAATGTTGTGGACCTTTTATAAAGGCTAGGTGGTCTAATGACCTATGAAAGTTGGTGTATGATTGTTCGAGGGTATTCCTCCCAGAAGACCACCCTTATATAAGAGTTGCATATGCTTTCAATGGTAAACCAAAGAGAACCCGGAGACCTAAAATAATGACACCGACGGATTGGAATGGATCATATGACACAGAGAAGGATAAGGAAATGGTAGAATTGTTTGATTCAAATGGGGAACCTATGTTCAATGATCCTGAATTTTTTGACACCAATGTTGAGAAAATACCCATTGGGTTGAAAAGTAAATCTGTATTTTATGAGCTTCCATATTGGGGGCATCTTAAGATTGGCCACTTACAATAACCCATGCATACATTTGCAAATGTTTCATCTTCTTTATGGAGGCACATATCATGGAATAAAAGAAACACATTGGTTGTCATGAGAGATCTTATTGCTTCAAATACTAAAAAGAGACATTGGCCAGGAAAGAAAACTAGAGGAGAGGTTGGTCCCTTTTGGTTGTTTAAAGAAGGTGATGTCCCATGGGTTTTGAAGAAATATGAGCTTTCTATGGTGAAGGATGTTATATTGGGTGTTAAGGCACCTTCTTTAAATGGGTTGACTCTACGACGTTGCTTCACTATAGATGAGAATTTTTTGGGGTTGAAATCACATGACCATTTGAACCTTTTAAGGGTGTGTATGTTGAATATATGATTCTTCTTATATATCGGCGTTCGTAAAAATATGTTATGCACTCATAGTTTTATGGGAATTAATGATGTGTGTATCTATTTTATAGTGTCATTATCCTTTGCTCGTGTGTGGTTGTGTGAACCATGACTTCCTCCATGAACTACAACATGCCATATCGAAATTATCTGCATTTGTACGTTGGATCACATCAAGGGAGATTCATATGGCTATCATTCCATGGTGGCATCAAGAGATAGTTGAGATTGTTTGTATGTTTGAGAAGGAATTTCCCGTGAGTTTTATCGACTTGCAAGTCCATCTTCTAATTCACCTACATAATGAGGTTGAATTAGTTGGGGTGCTCTCATGTCATTGAATGTTCTTCTTAGAGAGGTACATGAAAAAAATGAATGGGTTTGTTCGACAAAGGGCAAAACCGAAGGGCTCTATGGCAGAGGGGTACATAGTATATGAGTCATTCCATTATACCAGTGAGTACATCAAGCAAATTGACGACACAAAAAGGGTAGTCGTTTGGGACGACCATCAAGATGGGGACAAAAGGGAAGGGGAGCTACTCCAAATGAATGGAAAATGCGCTTGATAAAGAGTAAGTCAATTATATTTTATCAATTTAGTGCAAATAAATTGTTTACAGTGAAGTTAATAATATATATTTCATCCCATGTTATTTGTTTTGAATTCTTTTATACATCAACGAATTTAGAAATTTTGATGCCATCAATGAATTAGTTCTTTAAGTTGATAATATATATTTGATCTCATGCTATTCATATTGAATTTTTGTATAAATAAACAATTTTGAAATGAATGTCATAAATAAATTCATTCCTTACAACGTGGAGGCAACACAACCGTGGGTCGTATTGTATGAAGAGAAAATAAGGAAATGGGATAGTGGTAGGAAATCATTCAGACAGGTGAATGTTAGAAGCATGCCTTGTTCTGATCATTTAAAAGACAATATGCCAAAAATATGTCCCAACATTTAGGTGGTTGACTAGATACAAGAGAAATATGAGGTGTTCGGTCGTAACCCATGTGGAGAAGATTTGGATGCACTAAACATGGGGATCATGTGCAACAACTCTATAAAAACCTTCATGAGTACCACATTATTTATAATATTGCACATTTGAATTGTAACATGTAATATGTTTTTATTAATGCTTCAGTTATTAGACATATGCCATCGTCCTTTGTTTGCATTTTTATGGTTGTGTGAACCATGAATTCCCCCATGACCTGCAACATGCCATATCGAAATTACCTACATTTGTACATTGGATCACATCAAGGGAGATTCATATGGCTATCATTCCACGGTGGCATCAAGAGATAGTTGAGATTGTTTGTATGTTTGAGGAGGAATTTCCTGTGAGTTTTATCGACTTGCAAGTCCATCTTCTAATTCACCTACCTAATGAGGTTGAATTAGTTGGGGTGCTCTCATGTCGTTGGATGTTCTTCTTAGAGAGCTACATGAAAAAAATGAATGGGTTTGTTCAACAAAGGGAAAAACGGGAGGGCTCTATGGTAGAGAGGTACATAGTATATGAGTCATTCCATTATGCCAATGAGTACATCAAGCAAATTGACGACACAAAAAGGGCAGTCGTTTGGGACGACCATCAAGATGGGGACAAAAGGGAAGGGGATCTACTCCAAATTAATGGAAAATGCGCTTGATAAAGAGTAAGTCAATTATATTTTATCAATTTAGTACAAATAAATTGTTTACAGTGAAGTTAATAATATATATTTCATCCCATGTTATTTGTTTTGAATTCTTTTATACATCAACGAATTTATATAATATATATTTGATCTCATGCTATTCATTTTGAATTTTTGTATACATAAACAATTTTGAAATGAATGTCATCAATAAATCCATTCCTTACAACGTGGAGGCAACGCAACCGTGGGTCGTATTGTATGAAGAGAAAATAAGGAAATGGGACAGTGATAGGAAATCATTCAGACGGGTGAATGTTAGAAGCATGCCTTGTTCTGATCATTTAAAAGACAATATGCCAAAAATATGTCCCAACAGTTAGGTGGTTGACTAGATACAAGAGAAATATGAGGTGTTCGGTCGTAACCCATGCGGAGAAGATTTGGATGCACTAAACATGGGGATCAGGTGCAACAACTCTATAAAAACCTTC
>SNQJ01S0155390.1:0-22450 GCA_010110895.2 Picea sitchensis
CTTGCGAAAGTTGTAGGGAAGATGCGACACTTACGACGATTGATAGGGACAATGCGACACTTATCCATCTGAGCAATTTTGACGTGTAACACCCCTATCGAGGGAGGTCCTTTTAGACTATACTGATCTTATCTTAAAAGTGCTCAAACTTTACATGAGATAGAGCCTTGGTCAACACATTGGCAACCTGTTCATCTGTGCTAACATATTGGATATTTATGGCTCCTCTCTGCACCATGTCACAGATGTAATGGTACCGAATCTCTATGTGTTTCGACTTGTCATGAAATACAATATTCTCTTTCATATTTATGCACCTTTGGTTATCGCATAGGAATGTGGTTTCTTCCATATCCAGGTTGAATAGACCAGTCAACAACTTACGAATCCATATGGCTTCACAACTGGTAGAACACACAACAATGTATTCTACTTCTGCTGTACTGAGAGCAATGCTTGATTGCTTCCTAATATGCCATGAGATCATGGCAGATCCCAAACTGAAACAACATCCTGAAGTTCTCTTCCTGTCAGAGACACTTCCAGCCCAATCTGAATTAGTGTACCCACTCAGTGTGAAATTATGATCTCCATCATAACTAAGACCACAATCTAATGTACCCTTAAGGTACCTCATCACATGTTTTGCAACAACTAGGTGAACATGCCTAGGTTCTACCAAAGACTGACTCAAAGTGTTCACAACAAAACAAATGTCTGGTCTGGTGTTCGTTAGATACATCAACAATCCAATGATCTATCTATACAGCTTGGCATCAATTAATTCTGATGAAGTATCGACCAAAAGATTCAACTTCTTTTCCATGGGTGTATTCATGGAATTGCCCTCCAACATATCAAATCTCTTCAGGATTTCAACTGCATACTTCCCTTGGTTAAGGAAGATCCTTTTTGGGTTTTTCCATACCTCAAGACCTAACAAATAATGAATTAGGCCAAGGTATTTCATCTCAAATTCTGAAGTGAGCTTCTTCTTACATTCGGTGATGAGCTTTTCTTCTCCAGTTAAGAATAAGTCATCCACATACAACAACAATATCACCGACTCATCATTCATAACCTTGAAGTAGAAGTTAGAATTAGCTTTACTTTTGGTAAAGCCCAAGCTCGTCATAAAAATGTCTATCCTTCCATACCAAGATCTAGGAGCTTGATTCAACCCGTATAGAGCCTTCTTCAACTTGCATACATGAGTCTTTCTGTCTTCAACTTCAAACCCTTGAGGTTGTTCTATATACACTTCTTCTTTGATGACACCATTTAGGAAGGTTGTCTTTATGTCCATCTGGTGTAACTTCCACATCATCTTAGTTGCAAGGGATATGATGGTTCTGATCGAAGTGTATATGGATATAGGAGAGAATGTCTCTTCATAGTCAATGCCTTCCTTTTGAGAAAATCCATGAGCGACAAATATTTCTTTATACTTCTTAGTACTTCCATCAGCAGCATGTTTTATTTTGAAAATCCATTTGGAAGATACCACATCCTTGCTCTTCAGTCTAGGAACTATTTCCCATACATCATTCTTTATTATGGATTGGTATTCTTCTATCATGGCATCTGCCCATTCTTTCTTTTGAATGGATTCTTCAAAGCAGGAAGGCTCCTTCTCTATGAGATCACACATCAAATCCATATAACTAGAGAATGGCTTAGGTCTCTTCACCTGTCTCGTGGTTCCTTTGGGAATACCATATTGAATAATCTCCCTATCCCAAGCAGGAGTTCTCGTATGGGAGATCGTCATATAAGGAGGTTCTTGAAATTCTACTATGTCATGATCTTATAGAATTTCCTCATCAGGGGAAGCTATGAATTCCCTCACTGGTTCAAAAACTTTCTGAACCTTCCTCACTAATTCTTCAACTCTGGGAGCTACAGGTTCCTCTTCATATACTTCTTCAAGATGGAATATTCTTGATTTCTTGAGTGTTGTATATTTATCAAAAGTCACATCCCTGCTGATCTCAATGTGATGGTGACCTGGTATATAAACCCTGAAGGATTTGGAGACTTCACAGTATCCAACAAATATTCCCTTCTTTCATGAGGGGTCCAACTTGCTTCTCTTCTTTTTCGGAATATGTACAAACACTGGGTAGGCAAATATTTTGAGATTGCTTACTTCTAGCTTCTTTTTGGAGAACATCTCTTCAGGGGTATTGAACCCAAGTGCACTATGGGACAATCCTTTTTGTACATATACTGCTATTTTTTTTGCTCCTTTTGCCGATAAGCACATTGGAAAATATCGATCATGGATCATGGTCTTCACTGCTTCTATTATCATTTTGTTCTTTCTTTCTGCAACACTGTTTTGTTGAGGATTTTAAGGAGTTGTGAGTTCCCTCTTAATCCTGACATATTTGCAATAGTTTACAAACTCTTTTGAGGTGTATTCTCCTCCATTATCTGACCTGAGTATCTTGATCTTTATTTCAGAAAGATTCTCTATCAAGGTTTTGAATTCCTTGAATTTACTGAACACTTCATCTTTTGATTTCAACAAGTAAACCCAGGTTTTACGAGAATATCAATAAACGATACATAGTATACATACCCACTGATGGAGGATGATGGCATTGGGCCACACACATTTGAGTGAATTAGTTCTAGTACTCCTTATGCTTTGTTGTCTCTCTTTGGAAAAGGGTTCTTGATGTTATTCCCTTGTGCACATCCATCGCACACACCTTCATGGTCAACCTTGAGTTTTGGTAGACCTGTGACTACCTTGCATATATACGGTAATGCCTTGTAGTTGATGTGTGATAATATTCTATGCCAAAGTTCACATGGATTCTCAATGGCATGGGTCATGGTTGCTTCTGAGTGACCTTTTCATTTATACAATCCACCTTCTTCTTTTCCAATGACGATTGCTTNTTTGATTTCAACAAGTAAACCCAGGTTTTACGAGAATATCAATAAACGATACATAGTATACATACCCACTGATGGAGGATGATGGCATTGGGCCACACACATTTGAGTGAATTAGTTCTAGTACTCCTTATGCTTTGTTGTCTCTCTTTGGAAAAGGGTTCTTGATGTTATTCCCTTGTGCACATCCATCGCACACACCTTCATGGTCAACCTTGAGTTTTGGTAGACCTGTGACTACCTTGCATATATACGGTAATGCCTTGTAGTTGATGTGTGATAATATTCTATGCCAAAGTTCACATGGATTCTCAATGGCATGGGTCATGGTTGCTTCTGAGTGACCTTTTCATTTATACAATCCACCTTCTTCTTTTCCAATGACGATTGCTTATTTCATGGTTTCTCCTTTAGCCCACATAATAACTTCTCCATCTATAAAGGAAATTCTGAAGCCTTTATTTTCTAGAGCTGATATGGATAGTAGGTTCTTTTTCAAACCTAGTACATAGAGTACATCCTTCATCTTCATTGAATTCCCCGAGTTAAGCTTGTATTTTAATTCTCCCACTCCCTGGATAGGGTATTGATAATCATATCCAAGTGTAACTTTATAAGAAAACTTCTTTTTTGAAATGTAAGAGAGAATATCTCTTTGACCTTTCATGTTCTTGGAAGAACCACTATCAATGAGACAAGTGTCCTCTCCAGGTGTTACCGATCCTGAGAGGGACGAGATTAAGACATAGTCTTTAATTTGTTCTCTTAACATATTTGCGGGTGGCTCTTCATATTCAACTGCATGGGCATGATGTCTTTTATTTTTCCTCTTGTATACTTCTCATCTAGCTGGACAATGTCTTTCAATATGTCCCATCTTGTCACAATGGTAGCATTAGATAAATGAGTAATATCTTTCCTTTCATTGTCCTTTCTTCTGGAATCTCTTTGGTTGAGATTCTTTATGACTGGATTTGTTTTTGGGGTGAGACTCTTTATGAATTTCTTTCTGGAAGTAAGACTTCTTTCTTCCTCCTTTAGTGTGAGTAGCTAGGGCTTGATATTTGTCTCTTGAAAGTAAATCTTCTCGGTTGGCTACTCTTGATTCTTCTTTAATGCATTCTTCCCACAGACCGTCAAATAGTAGTTTCTCCTTTCTTGCACAAATGGTTTGGATGAATGCATCCCAAGGTCTTGAGATACCATTAAGGGCCATCATTATAAGTTCCTCTTCGTCTATAGCATCTCCGATCGCTTCTAGTTTTTCTTTGAATTGGGATATTCTGGAAAAATATTCTTTGATTGATTCTCCTCTCTACATCCTTGTATTCTTGAGCTGAGTTCTTAGATTCATCTTTCGGTTTATGTTCTTTCCTTCATATAGTCTAGTTAGGGAATAAAACATTTTTTTCAGATTATTCTTTGATTACACATGAGGAATCATGTGATCTGTGATTGAATTTGCAATGATTCTTTGGGCCCTAATTATGTCCTTGTGGTGTTTTTCTTTGTTTGCAGCATCGACAGGTTCTGGTACTTCTTCTTTGACAAATATTGCTAGGTCATTCTCTTCAATAATGATACCAATCCTATACTTCCAGGTACATAATTTTTCCACACCTTCCATCTTGTTAACAAGCTTAGTGCTTGCAGACATCTCTTACCTAGGGCTAGAAAAATGACCAAAAATGAAAATGCTCAAAATTAAATTCTGAACTTACCAGGAGGTGTGCTTGGCTGAGGCGAGTAGCCTGGTGTGGTTAGATTTCATAAAATCCAACTTTTACCCTTTCAAAATTGATCAACGGATTTCTAGACTGGTTCTTCTGGTTTTCTAGTACTTTTGGTACTTTGGTACTTCTAGTACTTTTGGTACTTTGTGAAAACTAGGGTTTCACTTTTTTGGAGATCTAGCCACTGAAAAAGTTGTGCTGAGGATGCCAAAGTGATCCTTGAGGAAGGGCACACTTTTCTAAATGGTTTTGGGGGTGAAATACTTCTCCAACAAAAGCCCTAATTTAGATGTACGACAACAGTGACGTTTTTCACTTTCTCTTGTGAAAGATTCTCTCTTCATCTTAGCTCTGATACCATGTTAATGTTTAAGCTATTATTGAGTTTCTTTTCATTTCAATAGATAACAATAACATAGATAGGATCATTGAGAAATACACAATCACAAGAGACACATCATTTATCCTGGGAAATCCTCATGGGGGACAAAACCCAACAAAACTTCCTTAATATAGATAGCCAATACAATGCCAAGAGATAACTCAAACAAATAAAGAAATTCCTCTCCAAGAATGTGCCTCTCTATCTCCTCTTTCTTCTCCAACTGCAGCTCCGAACTTGTGCTCTGATGAACAAATGAGTGTGTGTCCAAATGAGGTGCTAGCCTCTTTATTTATATAATCTAGTAGGTGCTGGAGTGAGGTGTATTTTCACTGGTAGGGCCGACTTCTCAATTTGGGTGGTTATAACCACCTTTAATTAATCTGGGGGTCGACTTCTCATTCTGCCTATTACAATTAGGGTTTGACAAATCCACAAAAGGGGGTTTGGTCATTTACAATACCTGACATGATCAATCCGCAAAAGGGGATTGATCTAATGAATAATACATCAATAATAATTAGAATACTCTTTGCAGTTACATTATTTCAACACTGATGACTTATTTTATTTTACAAAGAGGGATTACCCCAATAAACACATATTTTATTAAATTTGGAAAAATTCTATTACACGGACTTCATCAACATTGAGTTTTTTGTAAATCTTCATACTAAATTTAGATGAGATAAAAAATCTAGTGACCATGAATAGGTCAAACATGGGACTGCTAGGTACATTAGTATAAATGCATGACAGGAGTGTGAAATAAACTCTTATAAGAAATCGATTTGAGATAAATCATGTTAGTATGTTTAACATCCAAGTGAGATATTATTTTTATGGAACAAATACCCAACGCAATGTTTGAATTTGGTGCCTAATGAATCCATCTCCCTTGCCACAACCGAGGGGGGTGTGGGTGGGGTTTTTTTGATCAAATGACGATGTTGTGAGGATTTACTAAGTGGAGCGAGGGTGCATCCCTTTCATTGTCTTGGTACAAGTCTAAATATAAGTTAAAGTTTTCTGCTTCTTATTTCCTTTAAGAAGCACTGGGGAGGAGGTGATCATTCTAGTAGTGTTCAATGGGGGAGGAAATCTGAGAAAACCATATCTAAGCCTAAATTATTCTCTCATGTATATTAAGGTTGATCTAGGTATTTGAAGAAGTTTGTAACTAGCACTATTGATCTATCTCCACTCAAATCCATGAAGTGCATCAAGAGAAAGTGCTTAAATGGGGATTCATTTTGGTCCATTGTGATGGAAATTGTCATGGACTGAAGTAAATGAGTGAGTTATGAGAACTAGCTGACCTAGGAAAGTAAGCACTGAAGGCAAGGATCTCGAAGAGTGGTGCACAAGGAAACATGAGTATCAATATCTCCCTATCAACATGGTCAATTTTGAAAAACCATTGACCAAATGTAATAATGTCATCCAAGTAGAGAAAACTATGGAATTGAATCATTACTTTCACCAAGTCTAGGAGAAAATGATAAGAATTTAACTATGGAATTGAATCATTACTTTCACCAAGTCTAGGATAAAATGATAAGAATTTTAAATAGTGAAGAGATAGATGTTGAAACTTATTTTTCAAGGATTTTAATTGAACTTTGTATATGTATCAAACTGTGATGTTTGATTATTGATGTTTTAATATAACTACAAAATATATCAATTAATATATTAATTTTTAAGATTAAGTAAATAATATTCAAATTTATTCATCTATGACCCATTAAGAACTCATTATCAATTAATTCTAATTTGTTTTATAATAAAAATGTATCTTTATTTACACTGAATTTTATTTCAAAAATACATCGCATTTATACACTCATATTAATGTATCTAACTATATACACTTCAATAACCAGCTTCATGTCTTGTTGTCTTATATGAGATGATTTCAATTACAAATAATTGATTTAATAATTGAAATTTACAAAATGTTGATATGGATGGTGAAATCAAATGTTATATTGGTACAAAATTTCAAAGACAACCATGTATGACATATCTCTAATGATGCTAAATAGTCCAGTTAACACTAGTTAACACTAGTTAACACTAGTTAACACTAGTTAACACTCGTTAATCATTCTATGTTTTATTAACAAAAACATTTTTTTACATGGAGTTTTATTTCAAAAAATACAATGTCACATTTGTAAATGTTTTATTAACAATAACATTTTTTTACATGCATTTTTATTTCAAAAAATACAATGTCACATTTGTAAATGTTTTATTAACAAAAACATTTTTTTACGTGGAGTTTTATTTCAAAAAATACAATGTCACATTTGTAAATGTTTTATTAACAAAAACATTTTTTTATATGGAGTTGTATTTCAAAAACTACAATGTCACATTTGTAATATACTAGTATTAATGCATAATATAGGCAAATAAAAGTCAATAAATGACTTTGTGGCTTATTGACTTATATGAGATGATTACATTTACAAATAATTGATTTAAGAATACATATTTACAATAAGTTATGAATTGAGAAATCAAATACCTTACAAGTTTGAAGTCATTCATCTATAACCCATCCCATTAGCCTAAATAGTCCACTTAACATTCATTATCATGAAATTCTAAGATGTTTTTTTAGAAGAAATGCATTGTTATTTATATTGAGTTTTCAAAAATTATATATTGCATTTATACACTCATATTAATGCATATAAATAAGTAAAAGTCAATAAAATAACTATATGCCTTATTCACTTATATGGCATGATTTCAATTTATTTAAAAATACAAATTTACGAAAAGTTATGGGCAATGAAATCAAACACCTTACAACTCAAAAAGTTAAATTAGACATAATTCATCTATGGCACATCTCCAATGAGATTGGATAGTCCACTTGGCACTCATTATCAATTACCTATATGTTTTTTAAAAGAAATACAACTTTATTTACAATGGAGTTTTATTTCAAAAAACACATATCAGATTTATACACTCATATTAATGCATATTAAAGGCAATTAAAAGTCATGAATGCATGGTGTGCCTTGTTGGTTTCTAATATGATATGATTGAAATTACAAATTTTAGTTGATTTAAGTATAAAAATTTACAATAAGCTATGGATTGATAAATCAAATATCTTATAGCTTAAAAAGTTCAAATGCATTCACCTATGACCCATCTGTTATAGGCAATTAAAAGTCATTAAGTGACTTTGTGCCTTGTTGGTTTCTAATATGATATGATTGCAATTACAAATTTTAGTTGATTTAAGTATACAAATTTACAATAAGTTATGGATTGAGAAATTAAATATATTTTAGCTCAAAAAAGTTCAAATGTATTCACCAATGACCCATCTTCCATTAACCTAATAGTCCACGTAGCATTAAAGTATATTATTCTAACTTTTTTGGTACAAAATGCATCTTTATTTACATGGAGCTTTATTTTAAAATGGATCGGTAGAAGTAAGGGGATCATTTGGTATTAACTCATACAAAGTACTAGATTGGGAGTAAACCAAATCTAAATACTGAGCTCAGGAAATGGATTCTTTCTTAGTGACCACACTACCCATGGCGACGTCACGAGAAATTGGGGGTAAAATATATTTAGTAAACCATTCAAACAATAGCTGGTTAGGAATGGTTTCTTTAATCAACCTTCGTCGTCATCTCCACTCATGAATGTGATCAGAGATATGTATAGAGTTCGTTTGACGAAGGGAGTTTAAGAGTTCAGTACCCGTCTTGTAGCAGATGGGTAATTGAAAATGCATGAGAAAAGACATAGCTAAGGAGTTGAAATATTGAAATGTACCACGTTGAAGTTAAATGTACCATTTGGCTGCGGAGCTCGTGAGTGTGCGCTGGAAAAGATACAAATGTATAGAATCATCCATCAATGAGTTGTATGAACACCATATATGGAATGTCATAGCATGGTTGTTCGGGTCTTCCCCAATTTTACCATCAAATTTAGGGATGTAAGAAGGTAATTTAGAAGGAATTACCAGCCTGAAAGGAAAATGTAATATGGGATCATTTGTCAACCGAGACAAATCTGGTAGATCCAACATGGAGAGAAAAGGTAGTTGTTGGTTAATTTGAGGGTGATACTGATGCAGAATAGGGACACTAGTGGGGCCGTAAACTGGTTGATGTGGGTAATTTTGTCTAGTAGGCCCTCCCATATATCGTTATCGTTGACCGATATAGGAAGGATTCGGTTGTTGTTGAGGAACATTCATGAGCGAAGTGAAACAGGGTTGATTCTAAGGAGTATAAGTCGGTTGATTTGGTTTTGGGGGATAAATAGTTTTCCCTTGAGGGGGGGAAACTGTTTGTCCCTACAGAGGGTAAACATTAGACCCTTGGGGAGGATAAGTTTGTTTTCCTTAAAGACCCCAGGTGGGATTTGGGACACCTAGATAAGGGTGTCCAAAATATAATCCAGAAGGAATAGGATTTGGTACTCCTCCTTGTGGGTTATGGTATGATTTCCCCCCTTGGTAAGTTTGATTAAAGGTACCTCCTTGAGGTACTCCCCAGGGTTGTGAAAGGTTTCTGAGAAAAGAGGGTTTCCCCTTTGCCATAGGTTGTGTCACAACTATGGTTTGAAAATTAAAAGGGGGCTGTCCCCCGGAAGGTATGTGCAAGGGTGATTGTCCCCTAGGAGGGACATGCCCACTAGATGATGGTTTCCCCCGAGTTGAGATTTGTCCCATAGTTGATTGTGTGTGTATGGAAAGGGTCTACATTCTTTGATGTAAAGGTGTTCCAACAAGATTCTATGGAACATAAGGAGATGTAGTGTGAAGAGGTGTAGTGGTGGAAGTAATAGTTGAAGTAACTTGTGAATGATTAGGTGTTACGACTCCATCATTAAATTGGATTTGTGTTGACGTATCATCATGATCGACTACTTTTTCGATGAGATGATTAATAGTCTGACCGAATGGGGCTAAATCAACATCAACAAAGGCAAGAGGGTCATGAGGATCAGGAGGTGGTCGACTAAAGTCAAAATGTTCATAAAGATCACGTCTCGATGGAGTCCTCCATATTGAACGAAAAAGTGTTTGTTGTGGATTTTCCATGCCTGTAGACCAGATAGGAGTTATGTACTCATCATAATCACGTGGTGTGTATTCCATCTGTGTTTCGGTATATGGCCTCGACGGAAAAAGTTGAACTTCTTCTTCTATTATGTTACTAAATGAGTCCAATCGAACAAGAAGTGGTTCGAGAGGAGCTTCAGACACAGGGGTAGTATTAGGAATGGAATTCTCAACCGTAAGCAAGGTGCTTTCAAGATTTTCTAACAAAGGGGTAGCAACACTTCCAGCGTCGAAGCAATTTTCTACCTCTTCACGGTAAATGTCTTTTGGTGAATTAGGTGGTAAAGTTTTGTATCCTTTCAGAGGAAACCCTTGCATCCTATGTGATCTATGAAGATATTTATCGTCTACTATATCAATCTTGACAGATTATTAAATAAATCAACATCACACGCTAAAACATCTAGGAGAACCAATAAGCAAACAAAACCTTCTCTCAATGACCGTATTAGTTGGTGATGAAATCCAACATCGCGTGATAAAATTGAGTAGGGGCTAGGATATGAGTGGGTGGAACAGTTACGTTGGCGACCTACTTAACCAAATTACGCCTTGGTGTAAGCTTCCACACAATAATCGTGTATTTACCCTCCAAGGATCCCGAGCGAGTTTGACCAATGTATGTTCCAGGTACAGCAAAGACTTCCCTTCACCGTTACCTTGTGTAAAGACCCTAAAGATTATGGATACTAAGGACACCAACTCGCAGTCAGCCTCTAGGTGGGTATAGTCAACAGTCAAGTTTGAACGTATGGGAAGGATAACAAGTCTGAAATGCTTCAAGAGAACTAAGGACAAGTGGACCGGTAGAAATCCAGAGGACCCCGAACAAATTCAAGATTCACGAAGAACTGAGACCAAATGAATACAGTTGAACCTCAAGAAAAACCCCCACTATACGATCTGATTAATATGAACGTTTAAACCTCAGAGGGATAATCTTTGTGGCTCTCCCGAACGCGACCTCGTGCGTAAGCCCTATGTGAGAGGGGAATCTCATCTATGATTATATGAAAATTGGATTTTCTCTCCCTATCGCAAGATGCTAAGTTTGTTTTGAACGCTTTGGAGAGTTGTACTCACAACCTAATCCAAAGTGCTAATCCTAGTCTAATTTTGGTGGAAGAATCTAAAAAGAAATTTTTTTATAGATCAATTTTAATTAGCGTTGATTTTAGTGGTTGTCCTTTACTCATAGGTGACTGAGATTGAAACTGATGATGTTACGACTCAAATCCCAAAGAAGCAAAAGAAAATTGATAAGAATTCGTTTCTTTCAATGAACTTCTATTTACGGGAAGGAGACGGATTTTCTTTCTTTCACTATCAAACGCAAGAATGAAGAAATTTCATGCAATTGTTTTCAACACGAATCCAATTCGATACTAAATTATTCATAAATTGTTTCTAATATCCAAAAACCAATCACGAACATATATCTTTTTGTTTGAATATGAAAATTAATTGATTTGATTTAAATGCTTCTTATTCCAACAAGATTTCACTATTGTAGTTTATTAGACAATGGGAAGCAAGTATCACATAAAAAAAATAACACTCTCGCAACAATCAAATAAGAAGTAAAAAAAAATCCAAACTTTTCAAAAGAAAGCCGAAATAACAAACTCACTCTAGAAGTTTGCTTGGAAAGATAACAAGATCAAAGATCAAATGGAACAGTACAAATATCTCTGAGCTTCCTTGTAACAACTTTCAAATGATCAGATGAATGAGAAAGTATTAAAATGAACTCACAATATTAAAGAGAAAGAGTGATTTCAAAACAAGGAAATATTTTAAAGAATTCCAAACAAAGATAAAAAACATATTAAAAAGAAACATGTTGCATGATTTATAGAAGACACAAGCTGACAGACCAAGTCCTGAGCACAAGAAAAACCCAAAAAATCACACCTAGCAAAGGTATCCAACAATTTTTTAAAAGGGAGGAAAATCGACGCTCTATTTGTATTAGCACTAAAGCGCTACAACGCTCCCTGAAGCACTGCACGGGAGCGTCGTTACTAAAATCAACGCTCTGGATATTAAAGAATCAAACCATACAACAAAACTTAGGAAGGCTTGATCACCAATCTGTGTGAGATGACTTCAGGACTAACAACAAATGTATAAAATAGAAAAATACAATGAGCAGGATCTGAAGACCAGAAAAAGTGAAGACAAGACCAAGGAAAGAAACTGAAACTGAAATTTTCGCTCCCCAGTTTGGTCGCCATTTTTTGTTGTAGGAAAATTCCCCTACAGACAGGTAAATTTCCTCTTGGATCCTAAAACCCTATGGCCAAGACAGAAAAATGATAACATTGAACACTGGCATTCCTTTAAATGTAGCTAAACTAGTCAAAGGAAAAAGAGGAAGAAAGCATGATGTACCTTTTTCTAAAGTTTGTCCTTTCTCGGTCTAGGTTGAACTTGATATTCAAGCCCTTTAATGAGTTCTGCAATTCAATAGACAACAAAGACAATGCAATCTTCCTACTCTACCAAGATTAGTTTAATTTATATTTATCAAGGAGAGACAAGACTATGCAATCGTACACAAACTTGAAGGAAATAGGCCAAGCATATATTAATGAGAACATAACAAGGTACTTACAATCCGTATATGCATATGCAACAACCTCACCAAGTCCTCCTTGTCCAACCCCTTGCTCTAAACATCCACGATCAGAATGAAAATAATTTTCACTGATATTCTCCTCCTTTTCACCATTATAATGCCTCTGTTTATAGGATTTGGGAGGCTCAACCATCTTATCTATCTTTGGAATAAGTTGACGATATGACTCCATCACTTGTGGTACTTCCCTTAGATATAGCCTAAAGCTTGGATTCAAGCCAAACCAACTTGGATCCTTTCTAGATGTCCTTAGAGATAAGGGGGATTTCTCCCCAGGAATCTCTCAACCAATCGATGCTCCCTTAAAGATGGAAATAGAGCACTATATCACTCCCTGCTAAGCGTACAAGGAGAGCTAGTGCTCCCTGCAAGTGAGTAGGGGAGCGATGATCTCCAAAAAGTCATTTAAGATGATAATTTCCCAAGGAAAAATAATGTATAAGCTTTCTAAATGATGTGTTTTCCTCTTCTAACAAGTCTTAGAGGGTGTACCAAGTGTTCTTATGGTGTTGTCCACAATGTGACATATGCAGGATGAAAATAAAATGTTTGTGACACTTGCAACAAAAGTGCGACACTTACGATAATGATGATGGGACATTATTGAAGCAAGGAATTTTGATGTTTAACAATGTCTCAACATATAACTCGACGGTCCATATCTCATCCTTGCAGCTGATTTGACGACTATTGTCGCTCCTTCTCTTGAGCTTCTTCGTTGTCCCGAATTTGGGAAAAATTGTAAGTGTTCAAAGGTTTTGTCCCTTGAACCTTCTCCTGCGAACCTGACTAATTTGGGGTTCGATTCTGCTTCTCCTCTTGAGCTCTGGGACTTGGAACAAGTTCGTCAACACACACCTTGCGCTATCCCTTCTGATATTTTTCCAATTTAACTTGACCTCATCCTTGCACACACTTGTGCCCTAAGTGCAAAATTGCACTACCCCTCCTGAGCTTTTAACTTGCTCAGTATCCTAAGGGTCTTGACCCTTCTACTTTCCTTCAAAGGAATTCTTGCACCCTCCTGGCACACTTTGTTATCGTCCTCCTGAGATTTTGAACTTGAAACAAGTTTTCCTCTATGCACTCCTTTCACTCGACTGAGCCTTTAGCGACTTCATAATTTCAACCTTTTGTCTAATTGTTGGCCTGATGCATTCCTTGCTCAGATATTCCTCCAGCTTCCTGAACTCTTTTAGGTTCACTGATGCACACCTTGCATCTACTCAATGCACACCTTGTAGATATTCTTCCCCCAAAGTGTTCAACAAATTTGATTCTTTCAACTTCTCCAACACTTCATAATGTGTTGGTCATGTGCACTCTTTGCACCTGCTCAAAGCACTCCTTGCTGAGCCTTTCCTTCAGAGTGTTCAACAACTCTGAAGTACCTCTCCTTCAACAGATTTATAGAGTGTTCAGTAACTCTAGGGTGTCTTCTCCATGACACTCTTCCCTCTCTCTGAACTTGAAATAGATTTCTCTTGTGCACTCCTTGCACTCACTCAATGCCCATATGGCAGAGCTCTACATAATCTTCATCAATTATGCTTTTTGTGCCTTCTTTACACAGTTCCTCCTCCAAGGTTTTCAACAACCTTGAGGCTCATCTCTGAGTCTGTGAATGTTCTGGTGTGCCCACATGCCATGTTCTTATTTGAACTCAAAGCATAGTTCAGATACACACTCCTTGCATTGGCTCACAAAGTTCTCAACACTATGTCATGCACTCCTTTCATTTAGCCCAAAGAACCCATAAATAATCCAACAAACTCACAGACATAGAATTTTTTATATCCCTGCAGATGGAAACCTATCATACACATCTACAACATATGCACATAAACACACAAATGAAATTCATAAAACACACATTCATTGCACAGAAACTCATAAACAGTGAAACTTGTACTTTTTTATTAATATCAGAATGCTAATTACAATGTGTGCAAAATATCTGACTACAACATAGTCTCAGATCTCTCTCCTTAGATTACAATGATTTACAATCCACTTTTAGCAGCCTCTACTGGGAATATGTTACAATGATTTATACAAGAGGGGCTCCTCGAACCTTTCCCTCCAACTACTCTAGTGGTGTTTAATCACCATTTACAATGCCTATCTACTAAGGTAGATTACATTGAAAGACCACATACATCTCAGATATGAGGAAAATCTCAAGATATGTACAACTCAAACCTCATTAAAGGCCCCTCTATATACTACCTATACAAAGGCATGACTCAGCTCTTCCAACCTTACAACATTTAATTGCATTAAATATTACATTTAAAATTTAAAAATGGGAGGGTTATGCCTCTCCATTCCTTAAATGCACTTTGATGTGTTGGAATGTTGGCACATTTATGAGGTGGAGTGATTCTCCTGCATCATACTCCATTGTTGGGAAAATCATGAGCTCCTTCTCATGATATCCCTCTTCTCCACTGTTGAAATCCCCCTGGATCCCAAACTCTCCCTTGGAGTTGTCAACTTGCTCCTCTGATATGTTGTTGTTGCTACTTCTGTGATTCTCTTGCATGTCCTCCTCTTTTTAGGTTCCTCTTGTTGACATATTCTTGTGTTGACCTCAACATCATCTCTCTCACCTCCTTAATGACCTCATCCAGTTGATCTATTGGCTGGATCCTCCTTTCATGTAGACGTCCCTGTTGCACCTCCTCATCCTAATAAAAGAGAAAATCAACTTGATCTCCCATGATGTCTCCTTATCCTGTGGAATTAGATTTTCACTCTGCTGTAGATTTCAATTCTGCTGGCTCATCAGTGGGTTGTTGCTCAACTTTCTCCTTTGTCAGACTATCTTCTACCAGTTTTTTTGTTGGTACACTCCCATCTTCTTCCAGCTGCTCCTCAGACTAAAATTATTCTCCATCTGTTTCCAACCTGACTTGTTGGATGTGATGAATTTACACTATCACCCTTCTCTCTAGGGCTTCTAGTTCCTTGTACAGATCAACAAAGTCCATGTTGTCTGCTTCCTATTCTTCTACAGTCATCTCTAGTTCTATAGTCATCTCCTATTCATCTACCTGAATGAAATTTCTGAGCAATTCTGTTGAATGCTCTTCTTCTTCTGCTACTGCTTGGGAGGATTACGATGTCTTCTCCTTCTCCTCTTCTATGAAAGTCATAACTATATGTCCTTCTTCTGTTGCACCTGAAATTTGTGCACTGGCCTCTGCTTGGCTAATTGGCAGGAATATCTAAATTCCCCTAATGATCAGAACACTCCTATTATCCTCCTCTGTCAACACTCCTTTCTAATATGAACTCTCAGTTGAGTTCATGAGAATTTCAGATAGTCTCCTCTCCTCTCCCTTTCCCACCTGGAAATTTGGGACTTCACCTCTTCCCTCCTGGCAGTCTATGATATCAACTGATCTCACTGATATTTTCTCATTGGCCTACTGGAAATATGAACTTCCACCTCTGCCCTCCTGGAATTCTATGAGATATCCAACTGATATCATCTCATTGCCCACCTGGAAATTCGAAAGTTCATCTCTACCCTCCTGGCAGTCTACGAAATCTCCGCTTGATATCTCCCCCTCATCACTGAGTTTTTCTCCAACTTCTCGCTCACAAATGAAAACCTTCTCCTCCTCTGTGTCACTGAGGGTTTAAAATTTCCTTATCCACCTCCTCAAATCTTGTTTTTTCCTTATGGCCAACAAATTTTGGAAAGGCCACTTCACTCTCCTCTTCCAGGGCCATTCATACCTACAACGTACATTCGCCTCCTGCTACATCTTCAACTTCAACCTCTCCATTTATGCTTTGATTTCACTGAGCTCTTTATCCATATCTACTTTTCTTTTCTTCTGGTAGTCCTTACCTTGACCATTCTTATGACCTTTAGTAGCCATCTTCTCATTTTTCCTTTGCCTATGGTTTGCAAGCAAAATCAGGCTCCAATACCACTTGATGGTATCAGACAAACCCTTTTCCTAGGCTCTGATACCACTTGATGCAGACCCCTCTCTCTCCTCAGGGCCACTCAACCTCCTGGTCTATGATCATTCAATTCACTGAACCGAATTAGCTCTTCAAGCCCCTGTTGGAACCCAAAACCACTTTACACAGGCCGCTTATCTCCTAAGGTACAGATTCTATGAAAACCCGTGGGCTCTTGCTAAGCCCCTGTTCCCTTTTTGCAATATTTGACTCAACAGGTGCTAGCTCCTTCCACTAGGCCCTCTCCACATATTACATCAGGCTATGACCCGAGGATAAACCTCCCAAAGTGCTTCAAAACTTCGGGCTTCGGCCGTTTTGACTGCATCTTATTCCCTTTTCCTTGAACTTTGAATCGACGAAAACACCCGGATCCAGATCTACGGTCCACGCTCCCTATGATAGTTGATGTCAACGATCTACTTCAGAACTTTGGACTTCAGCTATTTTGGATGCAATTGACTCCCTTTTACCTGAACCCTGAATCGCGAACTCACCTAGATGATTGACGGTTGTCTCTTATCCGACAACCAATGGTTGTGATCCGCTTTGAACTTCGAGGTTCAGGAGTTCCAAATGTTCCAACACCTTTTTATCCCAAAGTGCTTTGCACCTGAAGCTACGGATCTAGTGGCATGTATCATTTTCCAACAGATGGTTCAGATGGAGTTCGGTGCTTTGGCCTTCGAGACTTTTTGTGCCTTCACTCCTCAATTCGTCCAAAGTAACAATTCTCTGAAGTGACTCTCCATTCTCCATGTGTCCCTCCGTCTATCAACGACTCTTATTAACTTCGGCCTTTGGGAGTTTTGGCCTTCAGGATTTTACTCTCCTATTTATCCCAAAGCATCCTATCACCAAAGTTATAGATCTGACGCCACGTCTTCTAATGATCAACGACTCTCAATGCTTCGGGCTTCAGGATTTTTGGCTTCACCAACTCTGCTTTCCTTCGAAGGACTCTTCCTCTGAAGTCTGTGGATCTCTGCCATGTGTCCTTCCTGGATCCTACGGTACAATTCTCTTCGCTGCTTCGGGCTTTGTTAGTTTTTCACATTCCACCCTCACTTTCCTCCAAAGTACCTTTCTGTCAAAACACATGGTTCTTCGTTGCATGTCCTTTTAGATCCAATGGTCCAGATTTACTTCAGTCCTTTGTGACTTCGACAGAAACTGTTGCCTTCTCTATGCAAGTTTTTCGAAGCTCTTCCTCCTGAGCTTGCTTATCTGCTACAACGTATCCTCATGGCAGGCAATGACTTATATTCACTTCACAACTTCAGGCTTTGGGAGTTTATTAAATTCCACACAAGCTTTTCCCCGAAGTCCTCTTCTGTCGAAGCACACGGATCTCCACCACGTGTCTCTTCCGGATCCAACGGTCTAGATTTACTTTGGTCTTTGACCTTTGGTATTTTTCTCTCCTCCTATCTCTGTTCCTCCCAAATAGTGAAACAGTGAAGCATTGATCGAATGCCACGTGTCCCTCCAAACGTTGGATGGTTCCGATCTACTTCAAGAGTTCGAGACTTCGACTATCCTTCTCTCATGTGCACTTTAAAAGAGTTAAAGCTTGTGCAACTCACCTGCATCAAATGACTGTTGATCCACGTGCCCAGGTCCAACGGATGGGATTTGTTCTCCTCCTATGCACTCTCCTTTGGGTGTCTCGACGTAGAATTCGATGATCCAGATCTCCTCCTTGTAGTTGATCTAACGACTGTTGTCGCTCCTTCTCCTGAGCTTCTTCATTCTCTTGAATTTAGGAAAATATGTAAGTGTTCAAAGGTTTTGGCCCTTGAACCTTCTCCTGCGAACCTGGCTACTTTGGGGTTCGACTTTGCTTCTCCTCCTGATATTTAGGACTTGGAAAAAGTTCGTTGGCACACAGATTATGCTATCCCTTTTGATATTTTTCTAATGTAAATTTACCTCACCCTAGCACACTTTTCCCCCTATGTGAAAACTTTCACTACCACTCCTGAGATTTCAACTTGCTCAGTCTCCTAAGTGTCTCGACACTTTTTATTTCCTTCAAAAGAATTTGTGTGCCCTCCTGGCACACTCTGTGCTCATCCTCCTGAGCTTTTGAACTTGAAATAAGTTCACCTCTGTGCACTCCTTGCACTCAGCTGATACTTCAAACGACTTCATACTTTCAACACTTTGTATAAGTGTTGGTCTGGTGCACTCCTTGCATAGGTCTTCCTCCGACTTCCTGAACTCTTTCAGGTTCACTAATGCACTCCTTGCATCTGCTCAATGCACACCTTGCAGAGTTTCTTCCCTAGAGTGTTCAACAATTCTGGTTCTTTCAACTTCTCCAACACTTCAGAATGTGTTGGTCCTGTGCATTCTTTGCACCTTCTCAAAGAACTCCTTGATGAGCCTTTCCTTCAGAGTGTTCAACAACTCTGAAGTAATTATCCTTCAAAATATTTCTATAGTGTTCAATAACTATGGGGTGTCTTCTCCTTGACATTATTCCCTCTCTCTGAACTCAAAACATAGTTCTCTTGTGCACTCCTTGCACTCACTCAATTCCCACCTGGCAGAGCTCTACAGAATATTCAACATTTTTTCTTTTTGTGCCTTCTCTGCACAGTTCCTCTTTTAAGGTGTTCAGCAACCTTGAGGCTCCTCTTTGAGTCTGTGAATGTTCTAGTGTTCCCACCTGACATTTTATCCTCTTAACTTGAAGCAAAGTTCAGATACACACTCCTTGCGTTGGTTCATAGAGTTCTTATCACTCTGTCATGCACTCCTTTCATTTAGCCCAAAGAACCCAGAAATAATCCAACAAACGCACAGACCGAGAATTCTATCTATCACTACAGATGGAAACCTATCATACACAGCTACAACATATGCACATAAACACACAAATGACATTCATAAAACATACATTCTTCGCACAGAAACTCATAAACAATGAAAACTATTCTTTTGTATTAATATCATAATGATAATTACAATGTGTGAAAAATATCGGACTACAATAGAGTCTCGGCTCTCTCTCCTTAGCTTACAATGATTTACAATCCACTTTCATTAGCCTCTACTGGGCATATGTTACAATGATTTATACAATAGGGGTTCCTTGAGTCTTTCCCTCCAACTACTCTAGTGGTGTCTAATCACCATTTATAGCGTCTATCTACTGAGACGGATTACATTGAAAGACCACGTACATATTAGATATGAAGAAAATCTCAAGATATGTACAACTAAGACCTTATTAAAGGCCTCTCTATATACTACTTGTACAAAGACATGATTCGACTCTTCCAACGTTACAACATTTAATTGCATTAAATATTACATTTAAAATTTTAAAATGGGAGGGTTGTGCCTCTCTCTTCCTTGAATGAACTTTGATGTGCTAGAATGTTGGTGCGTTGCTAAGGTGGAGTGATGCTCCTCCATCATCCCTCATTGGCTCAGATGATATGATTTCAATTACAAATAATTCATTTAATAATACAAATTTTAAGAAAAAATTATATACTATAAACAAAAATTGTATGGTGCAACAATATCCATGTAAAATAAACTATAAACAATAATAAAAATGTATATTAATATCATTGTCAATTAACATATATTAAAAATATATACAAAATTGTACAAATTGATTCACCAATTGAAAAATTGGAATGTACTTGTGAACAAATCTTTATAAGAAAATATCTTCATCTACTACAATGAAGTTGATTTTCTATTGAACATTTGAATGTAGTCACACTTTTCTTTGATACGATGAAGTGTCTTAAGAAAGGGGAATAAAACTTGCATAAGCCAAGTATCTTTCTCTTGTCATGCATATGATTTTATCAAGATGTGGTTTGACCGATATAGGACGAATTGAGAAGTAGGCTTTGTTGTATCTATTAGCAGTACATTTGATTCATCATATTTATCTCCATATTGGGACCACACATCACTTAATATCTTCTTATAAAATTTTATTGTACTCCCTACTTTGATTTTTTTTCCAAATGACAGTGGGACCTATCCAATGTGAACTCAAAGTCCCCTATATCAATATTTTATTTTTCAATTACTTTTGAATGTACATGTTAGTAACATTTAATTTCCATATTGCAACATTATAGTTTTTAAAGCAGTATTTTAATACTTCTGACCGAAAAGGCCTAAAAAATAGGACCTGTCACCAAAATCCCAATTTGGTTTTCTTTGAATATGACAATTTGGTTCATCTCTGGTGTATGTTGAGAAGAATACTCCTTCCATCTCAAATATCAACAACATATTTTAACTAATATTAATTCACATTTGCATCTGCATTGGAACCACATATATGGCGTTAACATATCTCCACTTCAACACTTCATTAATTAAGGACATCAAAACAGGATATTTAAAAGCATTTCAAAAAATCATATTGTTATCTATTATCATCTTTTTCCTTCTATATCTAAAGGGAACATTGTGAGGATTTAGATGAAAATTAAAAAATTATAATTACAGTGTCCCAATTCAAACAAACAAACTGATGATATGTTAATTCAAATCACTGATTTTAAGAGTTATAATGATCAGTTAAATTGTAATTGAAAAATATAATTACAATGGCCCATTTCAAGCAAGCAAACTAATTATATATTAATTTTCATATACAACCTAATACACTCTAAATTTTGAACAAACTAGTTAATTATATGTTAATTTCTATATACAACTTAATACATTTTTTTTTAATTTTATGAAATAAGAAAATTGTAAAAGAACACATTGAACCACCCTTAAAATCACTAATTTTTAATAATTATAATGATCAATTAAAAAATAATAATAGCGATGGTACAATTTAAACAAACAATTGAAATTATTATTTAATAAGTACGACATACAACCTAATACATCTAAATTTATATGGAATAATATTTTTTTATAGGAACACATTAAACAACCATTCAAATCACTAGCCTTTATTAATTCATTATCTCACTAGAATAAACAAAATAACAATAATTTAATTTCTATTAATGACAAACCAAACCACCAATCCTTATATTAGTATGATGAAATATAGGCCAACTTAAATTGAAAAATACTACAAAATATAGTAATAACTCATGATGTCATATATATAATGACCAAGAATTTATATTATAATCATGTTTTTCATGTTTATACATGAAAGATACTATTAAATGTTATTCAAAATCCTTCAAAGTAGCTTGCACATCTATTGTCTTGTTGAATTTATTCAATATTCTCCATAGATCGTTGATCAACCATTTGTCCTCTTCATTCTTTCCAATGAATGGAGTGGCAAGAATCACATTTTCTTTGGAATTTCTTTCACTGTCTCAAGTGAACAATCCACTATAACAGTGTTATATTCATCATATTGAGTATGTGTATCCCACACTTTTATCAATGATTTAGTGTGTATAGTTGTTGTTCGATTCTCAGTGTCCTTATGTCTCTTTTGCGATTTGCAATTTGAAGCACTCCATGTAAACACAAGTCGATCTAGTGATTTTTTTGAAACCAAATTTTGTATAACTTTTGTAGCAATTTATGTTGAAGTTGTCGTCCAAATTGCAATGTCAAGAGATTCATTTTGGAAACACATATTAAAAAAATGTATTGCATGTGGATGAAACCAAAATAATCTTTTCTCTATTGTATCATTCTCAACCCTTCCCATTTTCTCA
>SNQJ01S0155391.1:5989-22450 GCA_010110895.2 Picea sitchensis
GAACAAAATCATGTTTTCCATGGTTTTTCCATTGTTCAAGGTCTATGTCATTTACTAATTATTTTATTTGTGCTCCAATTATTCCCTACAAATCCATGAACTAAAAAAAAACATTGAGGCTTGAGCATTTCCATTACCTCATCAATCATTAGGGTAACATATCGTATATAAATAATAGTGTTTTGTAGAAAGGGAGTTGTATTAATAGGCAAGAGAGGAATAAAAGTATGTTTAATCTTTGCTCAGATTGTAGACAATATAATGAATACAATGAGGGCCAATCTTTTGCATGAATCTCATTTAGAGGACAAGAAAAATCAATGGGGTTGTCGCCAAGGCACCCACCTTTGCAAGAAAATTACCCAATTATTGCCTTGATGAACACAATGTCTAGTAGGTGGTTGGGATCCACTACTCCAAGAGGTACCTAATAAAGAGAGTTGGGTTTGATATGATCAAGCTCGAGTTCTATTGGTCAATACTAATCAAGTACTAATAAACATAAAGAACGAAGCTTGGGCCACCCTTAGAGCCAAATTTGGTTTATACGACCCTATAAGTTTAGGAGGAGTGACTTGGTTGAACTCTAGTTCACCTAGCCAAACTTTTAGAAAGGGAATAAGAGGGTGTTGAAATATTTGGCCTCATACATGTTATTAGAGAGTAAAACGTTTTTTTAATGTGTTACCTCCCAATTTGTGCAAGTATTAGTCAAAGGCACTCTTTTTTACTATTACCCCATTCATTTTTTTAATACGTCAGGGGCAAAGAAGATGTGAATGATAAGAGCCCATTATATCATGGTTCATTTACATCTAACAAACCATAGATACCTAGATTCGTTAAAAAAGATACAGAACATCGCATGAAGATAAGAGGAGAGTATGGAGGGATTAGTTAGTACAAAGATGTTATTATCATAACACATTTCTTTCATAAGACTAATATGGTTGCTAGATTGTCATCATTGGAAGGAAACAAGAAAAGGTAATCAAACAAGAGCTAGACCATGTAGCTAGATGATTTGGGAAATATCTTTTAATGAGGACATACAATATCACACATCCAAGATTCAACACTAAATTAAAAGTTCTTAGTAGTCAATATGTCAAAGGAGTTTAGTCAAGGACAGGACTTTGTTGGCTCTAGTCAAGAGAAAAACCAACTAGGATTTCTTCAATATGTTTGCCTCTCAAGAAGACCTAAAAATTGTTTGACCATTAAAACCTTGGTGTAGTGTAATGACAATGAGAAAACATTTATTAAGCATTGAAATATCAAATTTTGGTCAATGGGGGATTGTTTAGTCGGTTAAAGTGAGGTGTTTTATTGCCTTCACCAAGGTTCAATTCCCCCAAGGGACATGTTCTCTCCTCCTGGGCTAGTGCACTTTCATGAGGGGTGAAATTATTGCAAATAGAGCCAAGTGCAAGTCCCAAGTGACATTTTTGAAACAAATATTCCTATGTCATTGTTGTTTAGACAAAAGGATGCTTACACATATTGTGAGACACTTCTGCCACCTTGTTATATCTCACATCGTATTGTTGCCTCTCAATAGTGTTCATCATAGGCATTTCAACAAAAAAATTGTTTTTTCAATCTCAACGAGCAAATAAAGAAAGTAGGTTCTACACGCAAACAATTATTTTTGTTATGGTGGTATGTAACAAGAACACTTAGATCAACCATTGCACCTACTTATAATAATATGACCTAGTTGGCTATGGTGTGTGCATAGTGAATAATACTCTTTTATAAACTTACTCAACTAAACACAACAAATTAACTAGGGATATAGATTTGTGCACAAAAAAAAAACAATATATAAAATAACCTAAATAAAATGCTAACTATTATAGTTAGTGCATTAAGCATGAACATATAAAGAACAACCACGCAAGAACACACATATTTGTTGGTTAACATATAGTTGATAAAACAACTATCCATTAAGCCAAGTATAGAGAAGTAGATACAAATATCTCACTTGAGTACCAATTACTTGTGAAATTAAGTATATATAGCTAACTACATATGCGAGTTATGCTACTCGGCTCCACATATCCAAACCTCTACTATTGAAGTAGGGCACTTGCCTATGACAAAATGGAGCAAATCCGTTGAGGTCGTGGAAGAATGAATAAGAGGGATCATATCACTTGAGGTTGTAGAAGCATGAATGTCAATGGAGTGAATCCCTTATGACTACAAAACCTTGAATAGTGAGGGAATTGATCCCATTGTTATCCAAAAAAATGAGGTTCGAAGACCAAATGCTCTAATGCTAATTAATACAACCAAAATAAGTTTTATGTTAAAAGAAAAGATACAAGGAATGAATTGCTCTAAAATAGGTTGAATAACATTGCTTCTATTATTTATGATTCTTATAAACACCTTACAATAAAATGAGAGATTTCTATAATCCGAGTTGACAATGCCCCAAGACATTAAAATATAATGAACTACAATAATCCTAATACTAGTTACTAAGAGGCTTGCCATTTTCATAATTTACTGAGGAAAACCCTACAAACTAACTATTAACTAGTTTTTTGTGGGTAATCCTAAATGTGATCTATTTTAGTTCCTATATCAGATATATAGGAAACCAATACCTTGGAGAGATTATGGTCCCATAGACTTATTGTTGTATTTTTGTTGACTTGTATTTGGAGAGCTTAGTGAGTGTATGCTCACATTGGGATCAATGTTAGGGAGGCACACTTCTTGATGTAGTAGTTGGCACACATGGTGGTTTGACATCTTCTACAAGGGTGCACCTGTTGAGGAGGATAGTCACCTAAGACATGTGGAGTAAGCACATTTGAGAAGGGCATTGTGCACTTGGAGATTGGGCACGTAGCTCTAAAAGCATTGGAACCACTTTGCAAATATGTTGAGGAGGAATTCTTGAGTTGAGGAGCCATTGTTGGAGGATGCCATCTTACTTAGAGGAATGCATAACATGTGGAAAAGTTGGAGGGCACACCACCTTGGGGATTGTACAAAACTTATTGTGCCATGTTTTATTCATGCTTAGTGTAATGCTCTACTCAGGGCTTTGTTGTCAACTTATCCTAGGGTTTACTTTAATATAGTTCAGCCGTAAAGATGAAAGTTCTATGTGATAAATTTGTAACCTCATTGAAGTGAGGTGCAAATTTTAGATTGGGTTGATTTTTCAAAATTTCTACAGACTATTCGTAGACCACTTGTTTATCTTGTAAAAGAAGAAATGAAATCATTTGAAATGAGAATTAAGAGGACTGTTATATGGTTTCTATTTTCTAGATAATTTTGAATGGAAGAGTTATAAGTGTTCATGTGCATAAATATACACATAAAAAAGGGTGTCAGAGTGAGTACTAAAGGAAACTTATGTTGTTAACATTTAGCTTGATTTGGCAGTGAACCCCTTTATTGAGGTCAATTGTGTAGTAGACCCTTATGAACTTAGTGGAATGGAATCCCAAAGGAAGGACCCAATAATGAGATTTAAATTATATTTAAATATGAAAAGGATGGACAAAGGCACTACATTCTAGTTACACATGCTTGGGAAGAGAATGAGTATATTTTGGTCACCCAAAACCTTACCAATGGTAGCTTTGGCTACACATCGAGTAAGGGAAAAGGAAGAAATTATTATCATAGTGCTAGCAATTAAGGAATACATGTTTTTCCACATCGATGTGGACTATTCAACATGGAGAATGTGGTGGATGAGAAGGAGGCCACCTCATAATTCTACATGATAGAGATTGAAACACCTAATAACATAATCGCTCTCCCCAGTGTGATTAATGATGATGACATGACAAGATCGAACAAGTGTTCTAAGGAATGTGTGAGGTATGGTAGGGGTAGATAATAGCTTAAGCAAGTGGTCAAAATAAATCACATAACTAATGTCAAGGATAGTGAGAGAGAAAGGGTGATGGATCGTGCAAGTCACACTAAGCTCAACTTCTAAATACATCAATCAATCATAATGCAAAGATGAGGCTAAAATGATTCAATTCATGATGGTTAATAGTGCATAAAACTTCTCTTCTTGTTCTAGGCGAAAATGGAATAAGATCTACATTGAATTTATGAGAATTACCTCATTCATATCCCATATGAAACTAATATTCCTAGCCTCTAAAATCTAGGAACAATAAATTGTCTAGTATATGAGTTGTAATTCAAAAAAGGACCGATAGAATACAACCCCAAAACCAAATGTGGTGTAGGCTAAGAAAATAGGGAAGGGGTATTAGATTGAAGAGGGAAAAATGTGTGATCTATGAGCTCCAATTTCCAGAAAGACTTTGGCATGATGCACTATCGAGAATAACACTCTTGTAGGGGAGAGAAACTAATCTCCTCTTAGGAACAAAAAAAACTTAAAATTCTAGTATGCAGAGAGAGTTAAGCCTGATCAAACAACCCATAGAGGTTGTCAACCTCTCTTATTTTAGCCATGGTTGAAGAATCACAAAGAAAAGAAAGGGTAGAAATAACATCTTGGACAGGGGAGGCTAGGGAGGGACCTTCTATCTTCACACTAATTGTTCCCATAAAATGGGGGAATGTATTTTATATACAAGGCAATTATGGATACCCATTGGGATATTGAAAACATTATTACATGGATGAAGAAAGAAAACATGAAAAACAATGAGGAGATATATATGATAAAATTTCAATATTTTCCCATGCTCTCCATTAAAGGAACGATATGCATAACCATTGTTGGGGAGAAGTGATGGAGGTGATTGAGAATATTAACAATCTTATGAAACAAGTCCCATAAATCTACATTGATTCAAACATCATGACTAGTTCCATTGTGACATGAATCAATATATTGATATGGGATGGTGGACGTGGCATTCCTCCTGTTGAAATTGAAAACTATCCTAAACCCTTCCTCTGACTAATGAGTAACATTGCACCATGAATAACTTTTTTATTTTTTAATTAGTTTTATATGCTTGTAGTCACTTGCGTTACTTAACTATGGGCAAATACTTTAATTCAAAATCTACAATTAATGAGAATAATCAGAAGGATTATTTGGGCGTTCGTTAAATTACTCAACTAATAGAGATAGGTACAAGAAAATTAGATTGAAAATATTTTCTAGCAAAGTTTTACACAAAAAGTTTTTTCTGCTAAACATGTAAGTTGGGGTTATTTGTATTATATTTTGAAACCCTGTAAGTTTAAAATTTATTGCCAAGAAAACCACATATAATCAAGTTGGCCCCTAAGGACAACAATACAATTCTATATTGAAGATTTGTGTGTTGTTTATTGTAAACTAATAAAAAAGAATTACCAAAAAAGGGGAAAACATGTTGACTATGAGAATTTTATGTAATGTGGTGTAGTGAACCTCAATAGATAGAAGATAAAAGATAAATCCTTAACTTCATAATAATAAAATGCATCCACCCAATATACAACATAAGAATATAGAGAGAGAACCCTTAAGGTACGATAACACCATCAAATACCCCTTATGGAAAGAGTTTTCCCACAAGCCATGCTTGCTACAATGCAATACTCAATATATGCAATATAATGATACTCATGTGTATATATATACTTTTTCAAGAGTATTTCTTGGGGTCTATGCCATCTACCCCTCATTATTATATTATTCCCTTTAACCACCTAGTGGGTCTATTTATTACCCATTAACCACCAAGTGGGCCTTATTCCATGATTATGGTTACATTACATTAATTATTCCCCTTGGATACCTCCCTAGATACGCCATATTAACATCCCTTAGTACATTACATTCCATCCCCATTCGCATGTTTTATCATCAAAACACAAGTGAAATCCATATAATATGTTCTATTAATCAAGGTAGTTAACTTGTACTAAGTATGAGTGTCCATCCATTCGAGTGAAATGTGGACATGGGACCCAATTGTTTCCTAACCACCTTTTGATTTTGAGTATGGTTGCTCCTTTGGCATCCTGTTGTCTTTCTACTATTTTGATACCCCCATGCATTGCTTTATTCCTCCATGTACCTTTCTATTGGAGGTTTTTTTGGTCCCATGTAGGTCCATAGTAGGGTTGTTAATGCTCACGACCTTTCCTTGATGACTATTATTTCTTTGAGTGGTGTGGATGGTGGTACACGACAAACCTAACTATTGGTTCTTCTTTTGTTGACTCTTCAACATGTTGTTCCTTTTAGTCACGCGGGTCTTTACAATCTTCTTACTTTTTATGCCCTCCCTGGGGTTGTCCTCTGGGTGCTACTATAGACTAATCCATACATTTAATAAGAAACGTAACTTTTCATGACACGAGAAAATGAAATAGAATAAGAAATTCATTTATTATACACGAATAAGAGACCCTTTGTTTTAGAAAACGAGACATCACAAAGGTCCATAATATTCAAAATGCCAATAAATTGCTACAGTTATAGGTATCATGTCATCGTCCAACAGGGACAATATGTCCACATTAAAAAACATGCCTAATTTCCAGTATGGGCAAACATTCCAAAATATACAACTTGTAACATTCAATTTCGATGATTATTATTTATTGCTTAAACTACAGTCATTACTCAAGCTACTCGCATGTATCATTCTTCATTACTTGCACGAGATATTATACTTGGATTATTTGACATGTTTTGTTGATTGACTTGATTTTGACATTGTGTCTATTCATGTTCCAACTATTTTTTTTTTTTAAATAAAAAAGGTGGAACCTGCTATATTATGAAATCAAGAGAACCTTGACAAAATTTACAGAGGAATATAGGTCTAAGTCGCAAAAAATGCTGCCGTTTGACTGGAAACCAGCATGGTTTACAGAACTGTCTTGCCCTCTATCCTGCCCGGAGGAAACCAGGACAGATGGCGATAATCTAAGTGAACATGTAACAATAGTAAGATAAAACAAAGAGACGAAATAACATAGAAAACCTAAATACCCGGTGACCCATCAGCCTTGCTTGTCTGCCATGTGGACCCCGCTGGAATGGCGAATGCCTGTTCACAGAGAGGGCACTTGCTCTTTGCTGGAGCATTGGAGTATGCACCAAGGAGCAGGTCCAGCCGCTGGCCCATGAGAAGAGCTCTGTGCTCCAGGTCTGCCATGTGGCCATGGAGTTCGAACACCAGAGCCAGATGCTCCGCACGGAGGAAGCTACCATGCAAGCCATGCAAGCCATTACCCGCGTCGTCGAGGATGACGTCCCTCATTTCCCCTTCCGCTCTACTGTCGGCTTCGAGCTCCATCAGTTCTGCACCATCCACCTCCTCCTTCCTCGCAGGGCTGTTCTCATCCACATCCTCTTCTGCTCTAGCTTTGTCCCGACTCGCTTCCTCGACCGTGGCCTGCCTCGCATAGCTAGTGGGGCTGTAGTCACCCGACCATGGAATTTCCTCGACAATGCACCCAAGGATGTCATCTGCCAGCGCAAATTTGGGACCGCTTCCATCCTGATGGAACGTCTCCATGGCTTGGGGCTCCAGGGTGGTCTCCAAATCCATGAATGATACTTCTTCCACATAACAGGTGGGGAACGCATCTGCATCACCCTCCTCCGGCCTGATTTTAGATTGAATTGTCGTGGTCTCACTGCTGCAACCAACCCCAGTCTCAACAATGATGGCGTGCAGAGCCAATTGGTCGGCTCGAGACTTCTTACGGAGGATGGAGGTCACCAGCGACAGAGCCCGCTCCATCTTTTCCTTCCTTTGTCGCTGCGCTTTGTGAGTGTACCAGGCCGAGCCACGGTGAGGCTTGCCCTGCTTCCTGGTCATAGTTGCCAAGGAATAAATAACAATATCGTGAGGGTGCAGCGAGATGAGAGTAAACCAGGGCGAGAGATAAACATAACTGCACCAGAGCTCCTAGACGAAGGGGAGAGCCGAAGCGAGAGCATACCAATTCAGACCAGACGCTCGAAAAAACAAGCTGCCCAAGGTCAAATGCACCTGGCTATCCATAAACTCTGGCATGCTGAGTGCGCTGTGAGCGAGAGTGTTCGCGCGAGGGAGGTGTCCCTCCACCGTATAACCGTTGTTATGGCTGTCAACCATCGTTAATGCAGGGCAGGAGGGTGGCGGCCATCAACATTTATGCTATGGCCTAGTGCTGAGCCAGGTGTCGAGGAGCGTCTGCGTGTCACCCCATCCGGGGTATTCATGTTCCAACTATAAACATAGATATAAAGTGTATTAAGTATCTACATTTACAATATAATATACATGATTACATAAATAGAAAGGCATACCATGTTTGTGAGTACTTAATAAATAATACACTTTCTTTAAAAACCACGGTTCACGTTCTCTCTCAAGATATCTTATGTTGTCTCCACTCCATACTTCGTTTCCTGCTAATTTTATACACCTTAAAACAAATATAATTAAAGGTTTGTTTGCATTCCATTAATTATAAAATAAGGGAAGTAAAATGACATAGCTACTCACAAATTGTTCAATTAACCTTTGATGCTCCGACATATACTCACAACCCATACTTAATTCAATGACAATCAAATGTTCAGATGGATTTTCTTTGTATGCTAGCACTTGTTAAAAAACATTCATGTATGATTGTAAATCAATTAAAATATATGCATCACAACAAATATGAAATTGTAATGAAAACACATTAATTACTCACAAACTTTGTAGTCAACCCTTTATTGCCTTATTGACCTATCTTATGTTTTGAATGGGTTCCATTTTCTTTTATTTTATGCAACAACAAAACAATTGAAAATTAATATTCCATGCGATAACTAAACTCTCTATACATAGAAACAAATCAATGAATACATCTATTCGATGCACGTTGTTGTGGGGTTAGTTCCTCCTGCAATGCAACTATGCTCATTTCTTTGACCATCTCCTTGTACAGTTTTTTTGACATCCATACTAGCATGTTTTGGATATCACGACGATCATCCTTTGGAATTTTATCAATCTTCCTGAAAAATTAAAAACACTATAAGAAAAAGCTATTAATATCTATATGATAATAAATATGGAAAACATATTAATTTGGTCATTTTTTGGACTAGTGTATTCATGTTACAAAAAACATGCTTAGCAATAATACTTTTTAAATTATTCTTTTTGTTAGTACATGTATTTTGTATTACAATTCTCATATGTCTCATTGACCATTGCTCTTGAAATTCTTTTTGTAGTTTATGTATAACCTGATTGTTAGAGTTGTCAGATTGATATTTGTACTATAAATGAAAAGAATGCCTATAAATTCTTCCCACTACATCCCTCATAGTTTTATAAAAGTGTTTCCCCCTTTCATCAACTTCTATCCCCACTCCAGATGAACTAATGACCAATTCACCATCATTTACATCCTTCATGATTTTTTTCTTATTGGGATGACCTTATGTTCCCTCATTGTCGATCCCCATACAACATTCAACAAATGCTAAATCGAATGATTGAAACATGTTCATGATTATTGTTAAGAAGTACATTTATAGTAAAATGTCAAAGAAAAACTTCATGTTGATCACCTTTTGATCCACATAACTACTTTCTTTACAACATTTTCATAAAGTTTTTACACTCTTTTCCACTCAAATTCTGAACAATATTTTGGAGTTTCTTCAAGTTTTTTCTCTGCATGACAATCATCATCAAATACACATCATTTAAACATATAGACAATTCAAATATATTACTTTTATATTAAAATTTAAAAGAACTTGACATTTTATTCTTAGGATGTGCTTTCATTGCCTTCGTTGTGATAATTGTTTTCCTCTAATCTTCCATTAACCATCTTCTATCAATAAAATCCTTGCATAATTAAAATACACAAATTATGAAATATGTTTTACAAACTAAGTAAAGAATTTCAGACTAAAATCGTTTCGAGTTAGCCGGTGCATACAATACAATACATGATTGATGTGCTTACTACATACGTAAGCATTGATGTGTAGTTTATGTATAATGCACGCCAATAAACTCAATAATTTTTTTTAATAACAAACATCGCCAAAATGGTGCACTTAATACAATATTTCACACTTGTGCATTGTTTCTGTAAACTGTACATTGCGAGCTACGAAAGTGTTTTTTAGAAAAAAAAATTGATCATGACAAGGTTTGGGATCCAATACAATGAGTGGTACCAATCCAAAAAATACTTGAAGCTCCATATACAATACACGAAGCCAAAAAATATCATTGTTAAATAGTAGAGGGAATAAACCCTTGGTGCTAGAATTTGCAGCAACATAAAACAAAACAGAAGCAATGAGAAACTAGGGTTGCAACATTGAAGGTAAGTATGAAACACTTCTATTTTATTCAAAATGCATCGTATATACTAATAGGAATAAATAAAAGATTTATGGAGTTTTTAAATCAATCAAGGGTAAATTAGAGATGAATATAATGAAGTTACATACCTTAAATTTCTCCTCTTGTATTTGTATGTGACCTGTGACGATCCCTTGAAAAATGTATCCTTCCAAAGTCTTCCATGGTAAATATCTTTTGCACAATTCTCCCCTCCAAGTTTTGGCAAAATAATGGAAAAGGGGCTAGAGTTTTCTTTTATAAAATGAAATTCATGCTCAGTCTTTTACTTGATATTTAAATGCATTGATGATAAACAAGTGTTTTGTTTTTTATAATTCGACTTTCATTGTGACCTACAGACTTAAGCGCACGTGTGTGCTATGTTGGTTTAAATACATTAAATAAGCAATTTACAATGAAAATAAAAGTGCAGACCTCCACAATTATAACTTTGTGAAGGTTTTTGCAGAGGTTTATTAAATACACTGAATAAGCAGTTTATAATGAAAATAAAGGTGCAAACCTCCACAATTATAACTTTGTGAAGGTTTTTGCAGAGGTTTATTAAATACACTGAATAAGCAGTTTATAATGAAAATAAAGGTGCAAACCTCCACAATTATAACTTTGTGAAGGTTTTTGCAGAGGTTTTCTCTCTCTCTCTCTCTCTCTCTCTCTCTCTCTCTCTCTCTCTCTCTCTCTCTCTCTCTCTCTCTCGTAAAACAATGAAAAAACGCATCACCCATATTTCATCCTCGATTTCCAAATCCTACGCACATGCGAAGATATGTAATCAATTTAGAAAATCCTATATTGCTTGCCAAAATAAATGGAGCACTATGTATGAAATCAACCAGGCACATTTTTTTATGACTACTTATAACACGTGTCACCATTTTATGAATTTGGGAGTACAAGCAACTTTTAATTGCTTTGCAACTTTTATCCCAAATCGTATCTTAACCGTTCGATCAAATATGATAATAGCCATTGGATCCCTCAGGTGGCAAGAACCATGATAACCAACATGCAACTTTAAGCCCAAAAAAATTCTAGATTGTTGATCTAGATTAAAACATAGTTATTAGATTTTTTGGGCGGCACAAGCTATGATATGGTTTATGCAACTTTCAGCGCAAACTATATCACATTCATTTGATTACGATTAACAAACACTGTTGGATGTTTCGAGATAATCTCTTCACGTTAACTAGCTTGTAGCTTTAAGCCCGAATAAAATACGCACCATAAGATCAATTTTATATACACCATTGGATACTTTGGGTTTAGACTCAACGATTATACAATGAACACCTTAACTCCTGAACCTTGATATTCATCGTCCATTTTCTTGCGAGAAAGAAATAACGATGAAACCTTCAAATCTTTAGTCTAGAGGAAAAATAAAAACTCTAAGTTTTGAAAGGAATGATTGACATTTTGCACACAATCCATAATTCATTTAATACATTTAATGCAATTATAAATTGGCTACAACACCATGGAAACACCAAGCCCTCCCAATGGCCAAAAAACAATATTTAGGGTCTTAAAACAACCCTGGAAGTTTAGGACCTGAAAATCATAACAAAAACGACCAAGATGGAGAACCGTGATGAGTCAGTGGAAGAGGTGGGTGGCCACCAATATCCACTTGGAGAAATCCTCCTCCCTTTGGAAGCAATGCTCCCCATTGTGTCAAGTTCCCTTAGGATATCGGGAAATGTTTGTTGAATCTGAACCTTGGTTTCACTTTCCTTGTTGAAGTAGCCATCATGATTTAAAGACCCTATAGAGATGTATGTTCTACTGGTAGGTGCCCTTCATCTTAGTGTTCATGATCCAATCCACTGGACACTACGCAATGCATTCGGGATTGAGTTTTGTAGGTGACAATTGTTCAACCACCTTTGAGTGTCGAACAAAGGTAGGAAAAATGGTCAAAGTAGCTCCACATTAAATACTGGGTGCAAGCCAAGGAAAAGAGGAATACTCAATTCAAAAGAATTTTCACCCATGATCTTGGTGATAGTGTAAGACCCATATCATCGTGGTCTAAGCTTGTTCCGGGGGACTGTGAAGTGATTTTTATGCAAATGCAACCACACCTTGTTACCAAAATGAAACGTGTGAGGAACTCAATGTTGGTCATGTCGTTGCTTATAATTGGAATTGGCCTTCTCCATGATACCATGAACGTCCAGGTGAAATTTTTTTCCAAGTGGGTCATGTCCCGAATTCCATAGACTTATCTTTGTTATGTCTCTCCTAGTAACATTCCCACCAATATTTGACTTGGGATAGAGATTTAGGGAAAGAGAAGGTGATATTTTTAGTGTTAGAAATTTTTTGAACAGAGTAATACCATTCTAATAGATTCAACCATTTCTCCAAAGCATATGCATATATCTGTCCTTCAGATAAGGGGATATCAAATTTAACTTGTACCTTGAAGGGTGACGCACCTTCGAAATGGATGCTAGTTGAAGGTGCCTTGCCCGTCGTCGATGGTTGTCGAAGGATCTAGGAAAAGTTGTATATTATCTCATTCCACTATCGCATGAGGGATTCCTTGAGTAACATTTTGAAAGGATATTTTTCTCCATCATCTCTCTTTTCTTTAGCTATGGAAGGTTTCTTGGGCCGATGAGAGCGGTTGTCCCCAAGTGAAAGTAGCTCGAGACCCAACTCTTTATACCTTGACCTCCTCGAGGACATGCATTGAGAAATAACAAGGAGTAGACTGCTTTGATACCACTAATCCAAATTGCATCGAGAAAAAAAAAGATACTAAAAAAACTATAGTAGAGAACTCATAAATACAATGAAACCCAACATCTATTAATGAATAAAATAACAGAATAATGTAGACTGGAAACTGGCTAGAATAATGGTGGCTTATCTTCAAAGAGAACAAGATGTCAGCTATGCTCATTCACAGAAAGGTAATACAATGGGTTGCAAGAATGACTATTCAACATAAAGCAAGAAACCTAAAGGTAAAAAACCAAAACCTTGGGAGGTGAAGCACAAAACGGTTTGTGGGCCCCGAGGTCGTTAGCTAATTCGTCAACTTCTCGTTGGCACAATTTTTGCATACAATATCCGCCAGGGGAGTTTAGTAGCTTGTTATAAATATGTAATCAAGATGTACAATTATTGGTAGAGCCTGGGGATTCCATGGCAATGCCAAGCCCCCCGAATGGCCAAAAATCATCGTTTAGGGCCTCAAAACGGGCTCGAAAGTTTGGGACTTGAAAATCATAACAAACATGGACAAGATGGAGAATCACGATGAGTCAGTGGAAGAGGTCAATGGCCACTAATATCCACCTGTATTATTCCTCCCCCATTAGGAAGGAATGGTCCCCACTGCATCAAGTTACCTCAGGAGACGGGGAAAATTTTGCTGAATTTGAACCTTGGTGAGCCACTTGCCTTGCTGAAGTAGTTGTCCTTCTTTGACAACCCAGTAGGCTTGTATGTTCTACTGGCAGGTTACCTTCATCATAGTGTCCATGTTTCGATCCACTGGAGCCTATGTAATGCATTTGGGATGGAGTTCTTTAGGGGCTAATTGCCCAACAACCTTTGAGGTGTCCAACATAGGTGGGAAATATGGTTGAAGCAACCCCACATTAAATACTGGGTGCAAGCCAATAAAATGAGGAGTACTCAATTCAAAATCATTGTCACCCACAACCTTAGTGATGGTATAAGGCTTGTATGATAGTGGTCTAAGCTTACTATAGGGGTGTAACAACCCTAGTTAAATAGTTACATAGGGTTTATCAAGTATAGTTAATTAAATAATTATTTGTCCTAATATATTTTAGTTAAACAATGATTAGTTATTAATAGTATTAATTAATTATTAATTATTTATATCTGTTGATTAATTAATTAATTAACTCATTAAAAGTTAGGGTAATGAATTAAGAGCTTAATAATTTTTATTTATTTTAAAACTTTACGTATGCAGGGGGATGAAGCATTGAGGGGAGGGATAAGGTGATAAATGGAAGGATAAGGTAATAAATGGAGGGATAAGGTGGGTGGAATTAAAGGAGGGTAGGAGTCGATGAATGGAGGGGGATATGACTGGGCAGAGGCCTTCGGGAGTGGATTATGAAAATTTGGGAGAGGAGCATTATTGCAGGGAGGACTGTATTTTCTGGGGGATATTTTCTGGTTTGGAGTTTGGGGTGAACTGTGGTAGGGGGCACCAGGTTGCTGGGAGTTTTGGGCTCGAGGGCCAGGAATCCTCACGAAATCCTGGAGCTAGGGAGCCGAATAGGTTTCTCCTAGTTGGCTGGGTGGTTAGTCGGTTTTGGGTAGGGTTTGGTCAGAGCATCGGGCAAAGTTTTGGGCAAAGCAACATAGAGGATAGTCGGATATTGGGATAATAACATCAGCCAGAGGTATCTATATTCATGAATTTGCTGGGCCATGGGGTTGTTAGGTAATTTATTAGATTGTTGTTCATAAATTTAAATTTACGCTGCTTATATGCCGAATGAAATTGCTTATTGCTTATGCTGAATAATCTTAATGTTTAAATTTACAATTTTTTTTTGGCTTTGTTAAACTAGGTTCTTACACATGGTATCAGAGCTATAGTTTAAAATCTGGGACCAAGGACCACCTACCCACCTACCCTCCTAACTCTAGAGGAAAGCTAAGCTAAGTGTCCTGTAAATAACCCTAAAAACCTGCCTGAAACCCCCTAAAACTTTAAAATCTGGGCCAAGCTCTAGCTCCACCTAACCTGCAAGCCAAGCTCCAACTCCACCTAACCTGCAAGCCAAGCACACAATTGTTTTTTTTAGTATATATATATATATATATATACACACACACACATACATACATAACCCAAATAATTATGCTCTGCTCTTGAACTTCTAAACAGAGGTATAAATGACTGTATATAAATAGACATATACCTCCCATCAGAGAAATCAAGTGGTGAGGCAAGGAACTTTCACACTGCCATTGTATATATTTAAATGAATAGAGATATTCCTCCACAGTGGATATAAGTTACAAAATTTGTGCATAAATTTAAATCAAGACAACTTCTCATAGATTTGAATCAGGGCAACTCGTGAATTGTTTCCTCAGCCATGGATTCTTTCCCCGATCTCTACAGTTAGCGGTTAGAATGATTTTAATCACATATATTGACATTGCAACGTTGAAATTAAGGACAAAGCAACACCAAAAATAAGACCTTTCAATGGAAACTATATTAAGCATATGAAATATTAGGTTGATTTAAGTTGAGGCACCAGATGGCATGGCAGAAAAACAATTAAAATTTCTTCGTAGAAGAGTCAAGACAACAAAATTGGTACATAATGCTCTTATTTAAAAAAAAAAATTGTGAGTGGAATATATGATAAAAACAACAATTTTTTTTTCTTTAGAGAGCATCATTGCAGTAATTAAAAAAAAAAACCCGACCAAACAACGTAATTGAAGAGCAACCACCTACCAACATAGGCGTATCACATACCAAGTTGCAAGTTAGCCCACACGAGGCGCTAAGGAGGAACGACAACTTCCTAGACGAGGGCAAGGGCAGCCGGATCAGTTTTACCGACAATCCTCTCCTTTCCCTTTACTGAACTGTGATTAGCTTCGATCGACGGAATTTTATTTCTATAACGTATGTATTCATTTCCTTCCCTGTAGAAACTTGTATGCCAAAAACTAGAAATGCGTGTCCTTCCTCAACAAATATAATGGCATCTTCAGATAAAGATCGATTTAGGGCTTTTCTTTGATTTTTCTAATTTTATTCGAAGGACAATATTCTAAAGCATATATATGACAGAATATTCGAAAATTTCTTCCTACTTCAGTGATCTGGAGTTAAATCTAGCAATTGTTTTTCGTTTGACTGGAAATTTTAAACTTGTTCAATAACCTTCGAGGGGCTCTGTGGGTTGCAGATTTGATAACTTGTGTGGAATCAACCTCGATCCGTGTAGATAAATAGTGATAGGGAGACAGGAGAGTCTGGGCAGCAGAGGAATAGAGACGAGAGGCAAGGAGGAAGCCCACAAGGAACCAAAAGACTGTGCAAAACGCTCTACCTCCAAGCTACAAAGCCACGCGCTCTACC